>OMLM01013817.1:30857-49799 GCA_900302695.1 Helostoma temminkii | reverse complement strand
AAAAAAAAAAAGTCACCTGAGAAGATGGACCTGCGAAGTACTCGGTAGCTGGAACGTAACTGATGTTTAAGACTCTAGTTTATGTCTTAAACCACGAGGGATTCAGGCAAAGATACAACTGGTTAGATCTGGTTAGAAACTGAACACACACATATATGTTTTAGTAGTTAGTAGATTGAAACACAATGTTGGACTACAGAGGAGAGAAAATGAGAGGCTAATGTGTTAAGTGGCTTTGACAAATGCATTGCTATGACTTCTGGATCACACTTCCTGCCAGCCCACAGAAAAGACCCATTAGGGTGGCTGTGGTCGTGTACTACATCCATGTGACAGTGATTTTCCCAGTAATTTTCACATTCACATAACGCCCACTCAATGTGCCTCAAGCTCAAACGCAGATCTCATAAATTTTTGAAATGATTTAACTGGTCATTTCAGCCTTGTGAGTCAGGTTGAACGGACGTGTACCAATTCCTCAGTGACAGATCTCAGCATGTAGTGCCTAATGGTTTGTGTATCTATAGACATTGTTTTTAGGCTCCTGTGGTATATTTTCTGTCTATGTTTGATTTTATGTGTATAATCTGAAGCCTCTGCTATTCAGATGTGCAAAGATAAATACACACCTAACCACATCTGAGACATTTCAGAGGATCTCTTTAAGATGAATTCTTGGTTATCTTGTATTACAAACACCACAGACATTAATCAAAGCCAAACAGCAGGATTTCCAAGCACGAGTTTGTGCAGCTTGCAGATTTCAAGCAAAACAATGTCACTCAAAGACACGCCCACTTTAAGGCATGGTTTAGATTAGACTGGGCACACAGTCCAGCAAACTGGGTGTAGGACAGGACAGAGTTTGCTGCAGAAATAAAACATCAAATGCTCAGACATAATATGGGCTCTGCAACAGAGGAAGATCCTGTAATAAAATCCTTTTTTTTTGGATTCTGCATGTTTTACGATTCAGAAAAATATGTTTTTTTTCCATGATGGAAAAGCCAGTGTTTTAGACTGCAAGCAAATAGTAAAAATAAATTGAAGAAACAGCGCTTCATTGCCACAGACCACTTGGTGAAGAAAAGGTTGCCGGGCCGCCTAACCACACTGCAATACTGTGATCATCAGCAAATCTTTGCCTGATCATTTGTTAATGTTTAACGAAGAAAGAGAAATGCATTATTACAGTGCCAACTTATAAAACTCACAATCCCTTGTGTGTCCTTTTGTTTGTACCTTACGTAAGAAGGCAGGGATAAAGAGTTCTTCAACAAATATAACATCAGCTTTGGGTACCAAAGATAAGAAGCCTTTGGTACACTTTCGCGCGGCTACGCATAGCCGCTGAATTCTCTACAGTATTCCAGTAAACGGTAAATTAATGTGAAATGTTTTGATATATATTCAAGAATTCCACAAAAATTCAAAATCCACCTTGAATCAGAATCCATGAAACTAATGGCGTAACTACACTAAATTTATTTTAGATTACCAGTAACATGTAACTACGCACATCAATGACAGTTTAATCACCACATGACAGAGAACAGCACAACAGAGGAGCTGATTAATCCATTCTGCAAACAAGCATTGTCCAAACCCAACGGGACTCGAACTGCAAATGCAAACTGATTGATGATGATTTCAATACACTTAAACTTAACACGTTGAGCTGAACTGGAAAAATAAATTATCCAAGACATCTATTTGCCCTTTAAATAAATGTCTCAACAAAATAAATTGCAAGCGAAAACTAATTCACGAGGAATATTTGGAGCATTAAAGACACATTAAAGCATTAAGCTGACACGCAGTAATTTAGCAGGGATCAATCTCATTTAGCACAAAGTGGGGAGCTTGTGGCAAGATGTGCAGTCATACTTGATTTGTGATTAAAATATGAGTCATAGGGTTTATTTGATATGCAGCACTAACACATGAGCATTCTTTACTGATGGGGGCTGTTGATATATCTGCTGACAATCAGTACGTTAACTGTCTGTATCTCTGGGAATTTGTCTGCCACTGCACCTGGCTCCAGTAAGGTGTCATAAATCACCTGAGGGAGGTTCAAATTCACAGACATGTTTAATCTGAGGAATTCTGAGTCAATCAAATAATGTTTTAAAGTGGTTTCTACGTTACTCGCTCCACACCAGATTCGAGACAACAACACCATCACCCTGAGCTTGCGTTTCCTTTCCCAGAGTTGGTTTAATCTCATAAATAAACTACTGAAAGAAATCATGACCGTAAGACTTGATTAGCAGATTTACGCCTTTTTTTTTTTACAGGTGCTCTTATAGTCAAACTTGCCTGAAGTAATTCATTCAGTTGCAATTCCTGGAGAGTGTCATTCTGACATCAGCCCCTCCTTCATCCCACACAGCCCACCTCCTGTATGCTTCCCAGAACGTCTGACATAATGTCCAATAAATCTAATGATGCAAAGCAGTCTGTCATTTCTTTATGGACATTTTAAAACCTCAAGACAATGAATATTAAAAACATTAAAAAAAAGATGTTCACTCTGGGGATTTGTTGCATGCTGGTCCTCAGCAGGTCAGAGGCCACAACAATAAAGCAAACGCAAACTGAGCCTATATTATGTGAGCAGCCGGGCTGTGAATTTATAGTCTGTGTTAGACCGTGGCTCCCCTGGCTGGACCATGTGCATGTCTAATTATTTCTGGTACCAAAACACTCCAGCTCCACTTCACATGTGGAAAACAAGCAACTTGGGTAAGTAACTCAGCAAGTTAATCAAACTGCACACCATAAAAGAAATCTAGCGAACAGACAGTGCTGCTGAAAAACAGTGATTAGTTCTAAATTCCTCTTAGATAGGAGTACCTATGTTCAGCAGGCACAGAGGGGTTAAGTCTCTCTAAACCTCACACACCCCAAAGACTGGTCTGTCCAACACCATGCAGGCATCAGAAAACTAGCGCGCCCTACTGGTGCTAAATGTTATGTGAAAGTGTGAAGATCTAGACATGCTCTTCTACTCTCTCTCTCTAGCAGTCTCTCTCTCTCTCTCACACACACACACACACACACACACTCTGATATGAACAGCTTGTGTGCTGTAGCTTATCTGGAAATCCTTAACTCAGTTTTTAAACTCTGGGGAACAATCACTTTTATTAGCATCAGTCTTTGCCATTAAATTCCTGTTTCTAATTTACTGCAAGCAGACAGAAGATCATCAGTTCACTACAAACGCACTGCACTATCTGAATACACTTATGATATGAGAAATACAATTGGAGATGTGCATCCTTGAGGAAAACAATGTTCTTTTTCAGATTTTCTAAGCGATGAGTTTATTTAAGAAGCACTGAATCACAACCAAAGTCATCTCAAGGCTCTTTACAACGTAAGATTTAAGACCGTACAGAACACCAGAATTCCAGACATCTGGGGCACATCCTCTGCATATTTTCTTCATCTTAGAAAGCGAAAGGGACCACGAGCTGTGGCGAAGATGAAAGGTGTGCGTTAACAGCCAGGCGCACAGCACAGCTTACTGTCCAACTTCATTAAATAAGCATAAAAGAAACGCTGTTTGGAATATGATTAACGGTAGCACCAGAGATGCAGAAATGCCCGGAAAACTTCAAAGACTTTTACTTCCAGACACACACACGCTCACACATTAATAAGTGTTGTACAGTTTAGCCTATTGATTTTATTTAACATGAGGCCGAAATTTGTCAAACGCCTGATATCCTCAAGCTGACCTAAACAGCCTGGGGATATAAGGCAGGTTAAACCTGCCTTTACACGCCTTATGCTCACAACACACAGGCGCACACACATTAAAACAAGGTAAACTTGTTTTCATTGCACACTTCATCAAATGGAGAAAAGCCAATGCTTTCGTTTTACATTACAATACAAAAAGGTGTTGGACTGCCTTAAGGCAATCACCTGCTGATGTGCATGGAGGGTCAAACCAGCATGTACAGCTACATGACAGTGACAGAAACGCCAGCTCCTGCTATAATGACTGTAAATAACACTTCACTTAATGTGTGCATTTATTTCTCTTGGTAAAAACATTAAAATCCTGCATTGAAGTCTAATTAATTTAGCTGAGACGTGACACAGGCTGACCAAAGACTATGCCAGAGTAGGGTGTCAGGGCGTGCAGACGCGCAGCCTGAGGTGGCCCTGCAGCGCTCGTACGCAGGCTCATGAATGACCTGAAAGAACCGGTGGACAAGGAGGGATGACAGCTTATCTAAGGTGATAATAATCAGTTTCAGTTTAGAATCTAGGAAATTTGCACCAAGATAAACAGAGGTTTGTTCAGAGACGCACAAAGTGACACCCAGACTCCACATACCTGACAAATACAAGCTGTATTTAACAGCTAATGATTTGTAGCCCAGAGTTGGGAAAATTATGGCTCATATATCAACACAGACTGAATGATTGGCAGCGCGCTCACAGAGGAAACAGCTAATGCTTTTAATTTACCTCTTCGGCTTCATGAATATGTGCGCGCACAAATAATAACCTTTATAACCCCCCCTGATAACCAGTGCAACTCTTTATAGGGTCAAAACCAAATGCGTGACGGTTGCGAGGCGTAAAGCTTTTTCTCAGATGTCGCCGTTTAAAACTTCTCGACCAGGGAGCCGCTGTTATCGCTGCTTTTTCGGAGAAAGGACAAAACCGTGGATGTGGGACGAGCTGCGTAAACTCCGGACAAGTGAGACCTTTAGGAAAACGCGAGGTTAAGGAGGACATGAGGATTACCACATTGCCGCTGCAAGAAGACGGAGGGATACCACAGCGAAGCCAGCGCTGCTGAACATACTTTGTTTTGTAGATGAGACTCTAACGTCCAGTTAATACAAACTAAGTATACTCTCTTCATAATTAATGCGCACATGCAATGTCTGATGAAATTAAGAAAAACGTTTGAAATCTAAGGAGGATTTGCGTTTAGGTTCTCGGTAACAGCGGGACCGCGCTGCGCTGCGCTGCGTCAAGCCGCAACGCAAACTGTTTATTCCCTCGAGTACAAACAAACAAACAAACCAACAAACAAACAAACACACACTTACTTTTGACTTCTTCATATGGAATGACAGGAGTAAATCCAATGTGTGCGAAAGCCTATTTTATTTTACTTCTACGGGGAGGAAAGGGATTGTCATCATCCTGTGTGCACATATCCAATGTCTGTGTCAGTAGTATCCAAGCAGAGGAGAAAAAAAGCCCCGCAAACAACAAGAAGAAAAGGGATAAAAATGTGAACTTTCAACCTGTATACTAGTAGCGTGTGACATCTAGTCCATCTATCTACAACACAGATCCAGATACTGAGGGCACGTAGCGGAGGAGCGGGACAGCGCGCAGAGGGAGGAGTTAAGAATGTATAATGATGCGTAAAAAGCAGTCAAAGAGCCGCCCTCTGACGGGCAGCAGTGTGCAGTCCAGTATAAACAGAAGGAAACAAGTTGGTGGTGGTTTTCATTATGGTTTTCTCCATAATACCTTTGTTAAAGTTCGAGCAGACGTTCTCCATTCATACATGATGATAATGAGAAAAGTAATTGTTAGAATTAATCAAACTAACTTTGCCACTCATTCAAAATGTATATATTTTTTATACTTATTGTCCCTGCTACAACGATGCATCTAAACAGTTACAGTGCAGCAATTCAGGAAGTGATTTAACATGAAAACTCTGAACTGCAGAAATGTTCCCTCCCTTCCAGTGTGTGTAATTTAGTGAATGAATGACTCAGTAACTGAACAAGTCAAAGTGCGTAGCACCATCTGTGGAAGAGGGGTGTTTCTGACCAACATCTAACAGTGAGAAATTAAAACTTGAACATCTACGAGCCTGGAATCCTTCACTTTGTAAAATATAACTCTGCCTGACTGACTGAAGACTGATGAGCAGTGAAACACTTCCACCTGACAGTTGCCATGACTCAACTCCCAGATAATGTACAGTATTGTTATTAAACCTTAATGTTAGTATGCCGTGTCACCTATGTTTTTTGGGGAATAAAGATTTTATTCAAACTGTCATCAAATGAATCGTGCATCTCGGTCGATAGCTTGTTTTCAAGTTGCTGTACTGCAGAATGCTTTCAAGGGAAACAAGTAAGTTTGTCGAGTATTTGCCAGAAGCTATTTGCGACTGGTGTTTCAGAAGTTTTGCTTTAAACTGTTTGTTTAAACTGTGTCTGTTTTAAATTGAGCGAATGGAAGCACTGTCAGCATCCCATGACTTTAGGCAGATTTACATGGTCACATTCATTGATTAAAAGTGCATTAAAATGCTACGAGGCTGTGAAAAAAGTTGGAAGTAGTTGAAGCACTGGAAACGGCAGGCGCTAATGGGCATATTCTGCCAATAAAATGTGTGCAGAATGCTTTAAAAGGTTTGGAGACAGGTCCACAGCAATGCAGTCTGGGAAGTCCCATTACTTGAAATAAGTGTGACTGGGTGTATACATGGTGCAAATATTTTGCTTTAGTTTTAAGGTAACACACGACCGATTCCTAGAATTAGTTTTTTTCCCCTCATTGCATTTTATGCAGCCTGCATGCAACAAAAATTAGTTTTATAGCATCTTTCTTCGCCAATAATTACAGTTTTTTAAAGCAGTTTAAGTCGTAGAGAGAATGGATGCTCACCATCATAATTGGCACTTTGTTGCCTAAAAACTCAAGACGCTTTTCCGACAAGCAACTTCTTGTTACCGTTGTCTCTCCACAAAAGAGAAAGTATGTGGATAGTTAGGTCAGAATGACATGACTTGGAACAAAAGTCTCTAGACAGACTTTAACCGATGCTGCATTTCTTGCTAATATGGAGGACATGTTGATCTGCCAACTAAAACATTTTTTGACGGTTACATTCAAAGTCTTTGACACATATTGTATTTCTACTCAATTCTCATACTTGAGTGTTCTTTAGCCACACTTTAACACAAGCCCAAGCATGTCTAGCTACCCAATTAAAAACAAAAAGATACATAAACATGCTGTTTTGCAACATATTACAAATGTATCCAACAATTTCACATGTATTGCTACATCCTCGAATGCCTTGATACAAGTTAAATAACTGCTGTATTACTAGTTTTGTAAATGTCAAAATGAAATTTATTGATTATGGATATTAATGATAATAATGAGGTGGATTCTATTTTCTCTGCCTTAGGACAAATATCTAATTGTTGGATTTTTAACCCAAGTTTTTGGCAGAGGTGAGCCATGAGTGCCTTGGGCAGAAACAAACCAGTTTTGTGGTCAGCAGTCTTTGTGAATCTGAAACATGTAAGTAATAACTTCAAGCGTAACTCTGTCAACACCTGTTTGTCAGGCGCATGAGAGAAGAATAAGGCGTGTGTGGTAGTATTCAGAGTACAGATGACCTGGAGGTAAATCATGGTCAGCTTTCAAAAACAATTGAGGTGTTGGTGTAGAATTTACATAACACCTTAGACTGCTTGCTGAGTAATAACAGGATTAACAATCAGAACTGCCGTTGTTTACTGAATGACTAACACCTACGCTGACCCCCGTCCAACACCTCTCACATAGAGCAGTAATCTAAGAGGAATAATTACATAATGTGCTTATTTTGCAAATCTGTTTGTAAAATACTGCACCCCCTACTGATGTTGATGAATGGATGTAATCCAGACTTGCAAGAACCAGGATTTCCTGTATTTGCAATGTGCTTCCCACATGGAATGTCTGGGGAACCTGGCAGCTGAAGTCACATTAAAGCTGCATTAATTGATTTTTGCCCACTAGAGGCCAGAAAGATATTTACATTTCTATTTACTATTTCATGTCTCCGCCAGCTCTTGAGAAATATATTCCCCCAGTGTTAAGGATTTTGAGTGAGACAGGGGCCAAAAAACTTCCACATACTAGTGCTTTTCATCACCATTACTCACGTCAATCTGGATGGTTAAAATCAAATGCAAACTTTAGGTCACTAATACAGTGACCTGCAAGAAGTGCACATTGCTTGAAATAAAATACTTTCAGATGTCAATGCTAATAAACGTCAGTCCGCAGATTGCACCTGGACTACAGCAAATACAGTATTTCACTTGAAAGTTGTGCACTGGGGCCTCTTAACATTATGTAAAAACTAGGGATGGTGTGTTATATCTCAGCTGTTCTGGTGCATTTCATGTTTCTGGGTAACATACATACCTTCTGTTGTTGTACCACTGAGACCAACTAATTGATGTTGTGTACACATGACCCTGCCTGCCACCAAAAACAAATATAGGAGCAGGCCACTAGCGTGTTTACTCCTTACATTTGGATATAAACATCTACTTGTTTATTAAATTGCATTCTGTATCTTTACTGTAAATGCATAATTAATTTAGAGTTTAATTCTCTGGGTGAGTCATAAGCACATGATTGTTTGTGAATGGTATTATTTGTGAATAAATTTTTTACTGATGCAGATTATGGTTATTTTGTGAAAATGTACTAAAGTTAAGACCAAAAGACCAAATATTTCAGTACTCCAGACAGCGACAGATCCATTATGTCTCTGCGACATAGGTGGAAAAACTCTTGTCTACTACAAAAACACAAAAATCAGTACATTATAGAAGCTAACAAGCTTTCACTTTGATACATTAGTCATAATTAAACATGTTGCTTAAATTGAACAAGGTGCCAGAACATTAAACACTCCTAACTCCACCAACCGCTGTGGCCTCAATAATAAACACACAGTAGAATTACTGCTGTTGTGACATTTTCCGCAGATAAACTGAAAAATTATAACCTTGTAAGAGCAGAACTCATGGCAGAGCTGCTGTATTAGATTGCATCACACTGTACAAGTGTACAGTGCCTAAACTAGTTTTAGTTAATTAGTTCCGTATGTAAGACTATAACCCATTGTTTCAATGTGATCCAGGGAATATTATCAAAAGTCTAACAAAACGCAATGCCCTTGATTTGCTAGTGTTTGGTTTGTCCATTCTGGGCTACTGTAGAAACAAGGTGGAGCAACATGGTGGCGTCCGTGAAAGGGAATCTGCTCCCTATGAAGATATAAAAGGCTAATTTTGATCTAAAAAAAATGCAATGGTTGATATTTGCAGGTGATTACACACCACTGATAACATATTTACATGATATTCCCTTTCTGCTCTCTAAATCATACAAACTGTACCTTTAAAGTATTTACTGCACATGAGTAATAACGGCTCAGTAAAACAGGTGTGGATTTGGACACAGCCTGTAGACAAAGCAGTGAGAGTGAATGTGTCATTGTTCAAAGCATCCTTCTAAAGGATGGTGGAAGTGGAACAGGTAATTAAAACAATAGGAAAAAAGGCAGATGATGGTTTATAGCACAGAAGTCAGGAAAAAGAAGACTATGGGTGGATTGTTAACGGTGTCGTCAGACTAGATTTCATACGGAACTTGTATGTTCAAAATTAAATAAATAATAAAGACATTATGGAATAAATAACTGCATGACAAAGAAATTGTAAAATAATTAAACACATTTTAAAAATACAGTCTATTATTATGAATTATGCAACATTCTGCTTTGAAAATGTGCTATTTATTGTCAAATATTTCACGTTGATTATTTGATAACAGTAATCACTGCAAAGACTTTTTATTTATTTCTATCAGTTTTTATTTTAAAGTCATTTTTCTAAAGTCAGCTTTACTTCGTTCCGGTGTTTTTCCTAAATGGCCCTTTTTATTTCAGAATGCCACTTTTCAGCAGAATTACTTTGTCTGTCAATCAAGGCAGACAGGGAGGAGGCAGGTATGTGATTGGCTGCTCCTTTACTTAGCCATAAGCAAAAGCATGTGAAGTATCGATTTAGTTCTTTAGCTGCAATGCATACTCCTATGAAATAGGCGGTCAAATGCACCTTGAAACATAGCTGTGAGTGTCTAAAGTGAAACACCGGGTATGAATAACATTACAGTTGTGTGACAAAGTTTGGGGATGGCATGGCTGCAGGAGAAAAGTTTCCGAGTAACTCTGAGACGTTGGTAACCAGAAAGATGGTACACTTTAGCCTCAGTCTGAATAAGTAATGTCATTGCAGCAGCAACGTATTTGTAATAAAGCTGCAAGTTCACATCACAACAGTCCAGCAACAACATTACTAAATGCTAGTGCTATCACAGCGCTAGCCAGTCCTGCTGGCGTTTATCCAAAAACTGGTTTAATTAGAAAAGTGGAATTATGAAATAAACAGGCCATTGTAAAAAACAGTCATGAAATAAAATTTGAAAATTTTTAAATGTGCTTAAAATTTTAAATGTTCAATTATTTCACAATTTTGTTGTCATATTGTATATTCTTCTCTTAATTATTAATATAGTAAATTCTTTCAACTGTCCTTTTTATTTGTATAATTTTAAATGATTTGGAGTTTCATAATTTCACTCACTATTTTCTATTAACACCACAACAGGATTAATGCATTTCCAGATGCAAATCAACAGCAGAAACAGAAAATTCCAATTGCAAAACAAGGCTCTTTAATTTCCAGCCTGAAACCCAGATACTTTGATCTCTCATTCAGGAAATACTTCTTTCAGCTCTCAAACTGCATTGAATAAAGTATTATGCACCAGAGCTGCAGGCTCAAACAATGTTTTGAGAGTGGTGTGTAATGTTCTTTTTATTCAATATTTACTTTTTTCACAATGGCAAAAAAAATTATTTTCAAAGGACTTCATATTCCAAAACGAACAGGTCTTGAGGTTGGACCAACAGGACGTCCCTATTTAAAGCTGACCCAAAGCCCTACTGCTTATTTTTCCTAGACAGGATGAGTGCCAGGAGATGCACAGGCTAGACTGCTGTCTATAAAAAGCTGTAGTCAATGGGAATTAGACTGCAAACTGATCCAATTGTTTTCCTAATTTTTTATTCCAATTTAATATTTTAAGTGGCTATAAATTTACTTGTTTACATAGCTAAGTTTTATGCATATTTATGTGTTGCACCTTTGTTTTATACCGGGTTTGTGTCCCAATTAATGTTTATTTTTAACTGATTACACAAAGACCACTTAAGTAAATTAGGTATGTAAGACGCAGTCACCAGCAGTAGTACAAGTCTTGCAGGGCCTGTGCCTTCTAGAAATATTTCCCTACAGTTTATTAATTAAGTTTTTTCTAAATACTCACTTACATTCTAACACTGCGCCTGTGAAAATAAAGTAATAGAAGGAAAGATGGACTGATGCCATGAATTAAATACCTATAATTAAACCAGATTATAGCCTACTTTCACTTGTCAACAGGAAGTAGATCTGCCAGTGGCCAATGCTGACAAGCAGCAGGATTAACTGCACAAAAATAAACCAGACTACCTTCATGGCAGGTTCTGAAAATCCAACTCAGCATCCACGTGCAAATCTACAATTGGTCCCTGGAAGTTGAACATTTAGGTGTTGACTGACCCAAAAAACACAAAATTTATTATTAAGTGGCCAAATGAACCAGATATGTCTCATGTGCTTAAACCTACAGTACATGCCACTGAAAAACCCTTCTGACCTCTTTACCTTGTGAGAGTTTAAGGAGGCACTTGTGACTAAAAGGTCACAAATTGAATTCCTGGAATGGTCTTGGATAAGACATAGCCTGGCTTGAGCTAGTGAATGAAAAACAAAACAAAACAATAAAGCTGCTGCTCTTCACTGGATTAGGGGATGGTCACAATTAAAGCAATATCTGAACAGTAAAATGCAATTATGTAATTATAAAGACGATCCTGACAACAAATATAGTTTTCCAGAGATTTTCTTCTTCTATCTCCTTCTATCTTTTCATTCTCCTTTTATCAAAAGGTAGAAAAGCCTTTTCATCAGGTTTACAGTTATTTGTGATCAATTCAAAGGTATTTTGTTCAAAAAATGAATCATTGTATCAAAAAATAAAGATATTAAAGGTAACACAAAAACACTGAATTCTTGCATGAAATGCAACAATGAATTTCACTCCTCACCTTGCACAGTAACCTGCCCTCTCAACTGTCTCCAATTCCCTCATCAGCCTCCAACGATACACTAGTGACATATGAGGTCAGATTTTTTTTTCTCCTACATACAAAGCTCGAGAATGAACTTTTGTGTGTGTTTTACGTTTTCATACCTCATCTGCTGTCTAGTTGCCCACAGTGAATTTCACTCCTCTAGAGATCCCGACATCATCGCCTTCAATCTCAGCTTTCTCCAGTTCCATCACCGGCCTCCTACAGGGCAATTTTTTTTCCACTAGTGTTCCAAAGATTTTTGATGGTGTCCAGCTGCTTGCACTTTTCCAGGCATGTTTGTCTGGTTTCTGTTACCTGCCTTACACATTTCCTAATTTCATGAATGCTTGCAGATTCTCTCGGTTGCCATGCAATCTGCTGTCTTTGTTTGCTCTATTCTGCTGTACATTACAACAGGAGATTGTTAGTTATTCCTCGTATATGATCAGTGTGTTAAGTAGGCAGAAATTTGTGGTATCAAACTAATTAAAAAAGATCACAGACTATACTCTAATTTCTCTTGTAAAACAACCACTGTCACTATAAAGTTGACATTAGTTTGCATGCAGAGTCCCAAACCATACAGTAGCTGTATCTCATAGTGTCATCACATGACTTAAGTGTGGAACTGTGGTTAAGGGCCTCTTTGATCTTGAGGAAGCCTCCCTCAGTCGATGCTGTGACCTGTCATGTGTTTCCCATCCAAAGTGTATTGGGATAGCCTGTCTCAATAGGGAAAAACATCAGATAATTTAGATATAAATGCACGCAGAACATATTATGATTGGAATTTGATACTGTGATTGGATCTCAGCCAGGTGTAAATGCAATCTGCATGACTACATTCTTAAGACAAAGCATCTACCCTGCAAATTGAAAGGTCACCTAACTTTGCATGATGGAGCTAACCAAACTGCTTTGCAAAAGATGCAGTAGTTAGAAAGTCTAACCCTTTAGAAAAACAAATGTGAGAATCTATATTTTAATAAAATAGCAAATCACAAATTGAACTCAAAGTGCTTGTGTCAGATAAGGAAAAAGTTACCTCATTAGGACAACATATAAGAGATCTGGGAAGGGCCATTGTGGATGGTCTGCTCAATAAAGTGCAATCCAAATAAGTGCTACAACCTAAACACCCATAAAGGTTGTTTGTCCCTACTCTCTCATACAATTCATGAGTGTATCTCTTCAAATAGTACCCTCTAGCTAAAGGCTTCAGTAAAATTATCGTGTCTGTTCTTTCTGGAATCGATATAATCAACCAGTTATGATCATGACATTGTGACAATTTAGGTATGTTGAGGTACAATTTCGTTAGGTTTAAGCACAAAAGCTTTAGAGTTAGGGTCACTAAAATAAAATAACCCGAACTGTGACCCTTAATGTAACAGAATGTAGTAACATTGTTTAGGAATCGCGATTAAAATGCCTAACATTTCACACTGTACCCCTCAAAAAAAACACACTCAAAATATGAAGATAATGTGAATACCAGCAGTGCTACAAATAGAAAGCTCAGTGGGTCAGATGTCATTGCTCTGGTAAGGTATTTAGTAACACTTCATGTCAATACCAGGTGTATCACACCAGAGCTAGTGTAAATTGCTGAATAAAGACCATGAAATGCAGCTGGCAGCTCTGAAAACTACAAAAGAGGACTTAACATCAAAAAAGAATTTCTATGCTTAAATTTAATTTTGTTAGGCCTAAACCACAAGCAAGTACGAAACATGACTCTGCAGAGAAATGCACCTGTCTGACTTGTGGATTCAAACCCAGGTCCTTCTAGCTTTCAGACGACAGTGCTAACCACTACACCACCATGCCGCATCCAAGGTTTCCAAACATACCAGCTGTTTCAAACTGACTGTCAAATATGCCAAAAATTCAGATTTTAGACTTTAATCTTCACAGATGTCCTGCATATAGTGCAATACCATGCCATAGATAAAATCTACAGGACCTTTCTGTCAGGACATGTGCAAACACCATGTCTGCCTTTTTTCCTTTCTCCAGATGTTGTTCTTACACGACAGTGTCGTGTGGGCCAACTGCTAAGATAACAAAAACATAAAGTGTTTATTATTCCATATAAATCTTTAAACGGTTGTTGCTACTTTGCTATGTTTTTAACTCCTTGAAAACTGCTAACATTGTACATGTCAAGGTGTTATGTAAATAGTAATATTAGAAACTGCATTTGCCACAAAGATAACAAGGTGGTTAGGTGGCAGGAGCAGAATGTCTGTGACATTTCAAGGTTGATTCACTTTATCACATAAAAAAAAAAGATGTATTACGCTAGAATATTAAAACTGGGTTATAACTATATAGGGATAGGAAATGAAAGGGAAACACAGGTTTTATGTTTCAAAATGTGTCACCTGTCTGTAAATACCCTGTGCTTGTTATCTAACCTGGCTAAGCCAATTACCAAATTACCTAAGAGGACTTAACATCAAAAATGAATTTCCATGCTTAAATTAAATTTTGTTAGGCCTAAACCACAAATTTGTTAGTTCCACTGTTTCCATCCATCCATTACCTTAACTACTTTTCCTGTTAAGGGTCTTGAGGGTGCTGGAGCCCAGCTGGACAGGTCTATCACAGTGCCAACATATAGAGACATACAACCATTCAGACCGATGGGAAATTCAGAGACACCAATTAACCAAACTGCTTGACTTTGGATTGTGGGAGGAAACTGGAGAACCCAGAGAAAACCCATGCAAATACCGAACATGACTCTGCAGAAAAAAGCACCTGGCTGACTTGTGGATTCAAACCCAGGTCCTTCCAGCTTTCAAACCAGTGCTAACCACTACACCACCATGCCACATCCAAGGTTTCCAAACTTACCAGCTGTTTCAGACTGATTTTAATCTTCACAGATGTCCTGCATATAGTTCAATACCGTGCCATAGATAAAATCTACAGGACCTTTCTGTCAGGACATGTGCAAACACAATGCTTGCTTTTTTTTTTCTTTCTCCAGATGCTGTTCTTACACCACAGTGTCGTGTGGGCCAACTGCTAACAAAAACAAAGTGTTTGTTATTCTATATAACTCTTTAAACTGTTGTTGTTGCTGCTTTGCTATGTTTTTAACTCCTTGAAAACTGCTAACATTGTACATGTCAAGGTGTTATGAAAGTAGTAAAATTAGAAACTGCAATTGCCACAAAGATAACAAGGTGGTTAGGTGACAGGAGCAGAAGGTCCATGACATTGCAAGGTGGGTTCACTTTATCACATTAAAAAAAGATAGTATTAGGCCATAAACTATAAAAACTGGCTTAAAACAAAACAAAACAGGTTGAAAAACCACAGCAGATCTATGGGAGCTGGATTAATAAGTCTTATCAGATCTTGATACTTTCCTAAATTACACTAAAAACAGCAGGAAAATGTTTAAAAAATGTTTATTCACATTACAAACATCTGTAAGATGCTGTAAATGATATTGACCATGCTGTTTGTGTTGTTGTAGCCCTAAATTATCAGGTTTAAACTGTTATATTTTTATGGTTATAACACAACATACAGCAAGGTAGAGTAGCAGAGACTTTAAGCCCAAAACAGGGTCATTCATTTTAGGTCAGATGATATTTACTTTGTCTAAATTTATATGATCTATTATACTTGTTTTACCTCTCCTATATGATCATGCAGTTTACACTGTAGAATGTCAGGAGGGGATGTGATGATTCTTCCAGGTGTTAGTTAAAACCACAGGTGTTCCCAAACAAATGGCTTAACGTGAAAGAAGTTCATTTGAAATCTCTGATAAATTTGCAAAAAAAATTTAAATAAAAATAAAAAATTGAGCTCAGGTGCATCTTGTTTCCACTGATCATCCTTGAGATGTTTTTACAACATGATTGTTGTGACCAAGAACTCGATGGTCACTCAGAGAGCTGCTGCATTTCTACGTGGAGAGAGAAGAACTTTCCAGAAGAACAACCATCTCTGCAGCACTCCACCAATCAGGTCCATATGGTAGAGTGGCCAGATGAAAACCACCCTCAGTAAAAGGCACATGACAGCCTGCCTAGAGTTCAGGCACCTGAAGGACTCTCAGACCATGAGAAACAAAATTATCGGGTCTTATGAAACACAGATTGAACTTTGGCCTGAATAGCAAGCATGTCTGGAGGAAACCAGGCACCGCTTATCACCAGGCCAATACCATCCCTACAGTGAAGCATAGTGGCGGCAGCATCATGCTGAGTGTATGTTTTTCAGCGGCAGGAACTGGGAGACTAGTCAGGATCGAGGGGAAGATTAATGCAGCGATGTACAGAGACATCCTTGATGAAACCTGCTCCTGAGTGCTCTGGACCTCAGACTGGGGCAAATGTTCAACTTCCAACAGGACAACAACCCTAAGCACACAGCAAAAACAACAAAGGAGTGGCCTTTCGAATAACTCTGGACAACTATGTCCTTGAGTGGCCCAGCCAGAGCCCAGAATTGAACATCTCTGGAGAGATCTGAAAATGGCTGTGCACTGACATTCACCAAATTTTATTTTTAATAAATTTGCAAAGATTTTAAACAAACTTCTCTCATGTAGTCATTATGGGGTCAGGTAGTCATTATGGTGAATTTTGAGGAAAATAATAAATGAAATCATTTTGGAATAAGGCTGTAACATAACAAAATGTGGAAACAGTGGAGAGCTGTGAACATTTCCTGCATGCACTGCATGTAACCGATAAGTATTGCTGGCTATTTTTACTGCATATTTCATAAATGGCCATGACATTCAATAATGTGTCTAGCGTTGACACACTAACACACGGCGCCTCCCAATCATTTAGCGTAGCCAGCAGTTAGCATTAACATTTCATTTCTAATGTGTACTACCACTCACCCTTCATGTAACTACAGAGCACAGATGCTCCCACTGTAAAAAACTGCACACAGATTTTGAAGCAGACTCAAAAAGCCATTTCTTGGGATATAAATACAATTGAAATTTGAAGCATTTTACACCACTTTATCTATAAATCTAATACTTTTAAAACCTTGAAAACACAACATTAATATCCAATCAATTTCAAGAACTTCAAGCACTTGTACGAACCCTGTCCATGTTATCGGTGTGAACTTGCATTTTCTACAGCATTACAGCAAGCAGGTGGGGCTGGATGGTATTGAAGGCACTTGTGAAGTAAAAAAACATGACTTTCACAGTGCTGCCCTGCCTCTCCAGATTGGAGATGCTTGTGCATGCCTCTCCATGCTGCCCAGCCTCTCTAGGTGGGAGTATGCTTGTTCAATAGGAAAATGAAGGCATCCTCCATTCCAATGTGTGTGAGATATGCAAACTGAAGGGGGTACAGGTAGCTACCTGGAACCTCAGGTGCTGCAGCTCTAAAGTCATTAAGAGTACTGGGATGGACTTTTTTGTATTATTACAATACAAGTTTATTATAATCCAGGCAGTTTTTCAGCCTCAGAGGGGCTCTCTAGCACACACTTTGTCTCGCACACACTCTCTGTCGTTTTGCAACGTTTGTCTTGAGTGTAGACATCTTCCTTCTCACTTGCTCTGTGGTGTTGGTGCATCTATGTTGTGTTGGGGATGCTGGCTCAGATGGTGAAGGTGGTGGTAGAGAAGCTGTCTGTGTAAGTAACTTGTGGGGCAGCAAGTTATAATAAACAATAATAGTTTGTTTTTATAGTTTTTACATTTGCTCAGAGAGCACTGTGGATTTTATGTTTGCACCTGTTATGACACCCTGTTCTGTAAGCTTCCACAAGAAAAATATACAGCATCACAGAATGTAATGTTTTCTACAAACACTATCTCAGCGATACATTTTCCTGAGGACAAACCAGTTAAACTTGACTTGTCTTTCACTATATTTGTATACTAATAATAATAATATTTGTTTTTCAATGAACTGTTTTATTCTTTCCTAGCATATCACATCTCCTTCCTCTTTGTGTAACTGGCAGTTCTTCAGGTTTTTTTTTTGACTGATGATTTCCTTATTGGAAACAATGTGCAATATGCACATGTGAGTATGGTTGTTCCAATGACTCTCTGCTTGAAGGTGGAGCAAAACGTGGCATGTATGGCATTGCTATCAGTACAATCGGTTATCCACATGAACAGTTTCAGATTACGTTCCAGCTTCCTAGTTAACAAGTTGTTAAGGGATACTGGTTAAGGATATTGAATGCTCCTGAACACCTCTTTCTACTCGACTGTTTTTTGCAATGTTAAACCTTCTATATAGTAAATACGAAGTGCTAGGCAGTTCTACTGCATGAGCACAATCTTGTTTTTTTATGTTTTTGTAGTGAGTGTTGGCTCTTTGTAGCTTATTTGATGGTTTTATCAATCTAATGTAGACACACTCACTTAAGACAACTTAATCCACTGCTACTTAAAACTAAGCAGCTTGTTGTCTGTAAGTGAAGCTGCAAAATGGTTTTTAGCTGTTGTTGCACTTTGTGCTATTTGTTCAGCTTGAATCTGTCTTATACTGTATGTACAAACTAAAGCTAATAAACAAGCCCAGATGTCTTGTCGGCAAAACCATAAAATCTAATTCTGCGTGTCTGCTCTAAGTGCTGTAATTGACCTAATTTTCACAACAGTTGGGGAAAAAAATGAACAAAACAAATCTTTATATGAGTTTCCACTATAAGGAACCTTTGGGTATCAGATGTCACTATCACCCAGAAAACCTGAATGATTAAGTCAGATGCTCAACATACCATGTGTTACTTCCTTCAACATGAAGTCGCTCTGTAATTCATAGCACATTTTTCTTGGTCCCAGAGTTTAAAAAAAAAAAAAACAATACAAACACACATCTTGAAAAACTTTGTAGAATGCAAAGCCTGGTTTTATATGTGAGGCAAAAAATTGAATTCATATC
>OMLM01013810.1:9214-19919 GCA_900302695.1 Helostoma temminkii | reverse complement strand
AGGAGGCGAAGGGTGGGGAGTGGGGGGTCAAAAAGATTTCCACATCTGGAATCACTTCAGGTCAGCCCAGGCCCTGGCCGTGAAAGGTGAGACCGGGCGCCTGGCAGGGGAGAGGGGGACAGGGGTCTGACACTGGACATACCTCAGTCAGGGATCAGTGATCAGGAAAACAAACGAGAGAAGAAAACGAAACAGCTGAAAAGAAAACAGAAATCTCCCTTTTTTAATGTGGCATCCGAGTCAGGAAAAACCCTCAAGTCACATCAGTGAACCACCTCGTTATCCTGACTAAGCCTCACTCAGCTCCAGCTGAACTCAACTTAAACAAGTCCAAGGAGTCTTTGACCACAATACCACAATTAAAAAAATGCTCCCTTACAATTAAAAGTCCCACATTCAAAATAAACATTCGTAAAAGTAAAACTGGAGATCATGAAATGATGAAAAGCTTCAGACAGATTACAAACGCTTTTTCTAAAGGTCTCTACCAAAACAAACTTTTATCAAGTGACAACAACAAAACTTTGAAAGATTTTTACTGAGCAACTTGGATATGGATTTTTTTTAGCTTATTACACATTGAACTGCAACTGTCACATGAAAGCAGTAAAGTAAAAGTAACAAAAATCATCAAAACGCAATATTTCAGTACAAGTACAAGGAGCTCAAAGCTGCAGCAAAGTAAAAGTACAAAACGGTAAAAGAGGCTAAAGAACTGATTGAAGAGCATAAAGTTGAACTTAACATCAGGAGGCAGTGAACAGCGCTGAGACGACAAAAACGTCTGATGTAACTGAAATTCAATGTTGCTTTTATGATGAATTGAGCAGAAGACAATAAAAATTAAGATCATATTGTAGACCCTGTTTCAATATATATGTAATGTCTGGCAAAATTAAATCCTAAACTTTTTGAAGGGAGTTTGGTTGACGACTACACATGCCTTCAGTATTTGTGAGCTGTAAACCTGTGCAAATAACATTTGCACAAGACTCAGGTGACAGCACATAATGACTCCACCACATCAGATACAGTTTCATAAGAGCCCACTTTTACTGCCCTGGTGCACAAATCAGAGGACGACTGTCGACATGTGTTTGTTGACGGCAAAGGTTACGAAGGATCAAGAAGAAGAAACACCACATGTGACAGCCGCAAAGTTAAACGAGGCCCAGGGGCCCTTCATATTAAGGAGATGATTTCCCTGCTCATAAATATTCGGCTTTTAAAATGGAAATTTTAGGTTGTGGTAATCAGGATTTTAAAAACACACACACAGGAAGAGCAGCTCGAGGTTTTCCTGAGGAACAATCTGTTCTTGACTTGTAAATCTCTCTTTTATCTCATCTCAGCTACAAACTTTGTGATTTCTTGTGGGTGTTGAAGCAGATTTGAAGCCAGACTGCACTACAGCAAAAGTACCAACCATCCAAAGATAAAGATTCACTCAGTTTGTTTGAGGACACAGTTGAAAAACTAGAAAAGCACAAATTGCTCATATGTGGGGAACTGGACACTTTGGCTTTGCATTGCTTGAAATGCATTTTTTATTAATATACAAGTTTTTATTCTGTTACAAATAAAGCATATGATAGTAAATTAAGAGAATCTACTGGTTTTGGATTGAGAAATACATTAGCCTCTCATTTATATTGGACTATTACATGAAAATCAAAATGCGTCGAAAACGTTTGCTCGTCAGTGGTATAACATGGAAAGTAAAGTGAAAAACAAAACAAAACTAACTTTAAAAAATTGTATAAATGTCAGAGGAAGTCCTTGTCGGTTTGTTGTAGATTTTAGAAAGGGAATAAAAGCTGTAATTTTATCCAAAGGTCACAGCCAAAGAGACAAAGGGAATTCCACGTAGTCCGTACACCAGCGTCTGTTGAGAAAGTGACTCTGATTTAAAAAGAAAAAAGAGAAACTCACCCTCCATTTCAGTCACAATCACAAATGTAAAACTATGCAGATTTCAGCTACAGCATCCACTTTAGTCTTTTTGTAGAAACGACAGTTCAGTGACGCTCAGGACAATAAAAAGGAAAATCCTGCCATCACTCTGCAGCCTTCATTTCGCGTACAGGTGCGGCTCCAGAAAGGAGAAGAGACTTAACAATCCAGGTTACGTGAGACGACTCTCATCCCAGAGACGGTGTCCGTCTGCGGGGGTCCAGCGGCAGAGAGGGGGGCCCTCCCCTCCCGTGCCAGCCCCCGGACTCTCCTCCTCTCAGTTGACCGTGGGCACCTGGTTTAGGCTGTACTCCTTGGCCTTGAGCCGCAGGTTGGCGATGCTGTTGGCCATGTTCATTCCCTGGGACGTGTTGGTGTTGGAGCAGGTGGGTGGGTAGGTGGCCATGGCGCTGAGTGACAAGAGGAGGGGAGAAGGTTACATCACCTGTGACTGACACGACCGAGCACGTTGACTAATCTGACTTTAAAACAGTGAGAAACCAAAAATCACCAAAGGAGCTGAACCAGAGTTTCTGCACAAATCTCATGTAGAATTAGTAAACTGAACGTGTTTGAACTGCGTGATCAGACTTTGTTTTGGACTTTGAAGTCTTAAATGTCTTATTCATCAAGTGTGGTGTTCATTTCCTGGATAAGAACACGTTTATTAAATGTATTTATTTCTTTTATCCGTGATCCTACTGAAATGACTCTTTTCATCCAATCATCTGTGATTTCTAATCACAGTTCCTCATTAAATATCTCAAACGACACACGCACAAGTTTACACCAACTCAGTCTCCGGGGCGAAACTGGCAAGTCTGCATTTCTTTCTTGAGATGTAATCTGTCAGAGTCGATCAAAAGGAATAAGGCCAGATACCGAAGCCTGGCGTTATTTAATTAATAACGTAAAACAAACATAAAAATGTCGTCGAACTGGAGCCTTTCCTGGGCTTTCAGCCACATCTCAGCTCCTTCATCAGCTGATGCAGTTTGATGATGGACCTCAGAGGCTGAAAGTTCAGGAACATTTCCAGCTTTCTGACAAAAGTCTGACAGTAAAGATATAGAGAACTCTGAATATCTGAACGCTGTGTCATTTTACTTATATTTTTGGTTTAGCATTAGGAATTATTACCCTTCTATCCTTCACTGTGTCTTTTCATCTTCCTGTCGGGCTTTTTCGCCAGAACAACATCAGGCTGCATGATTTACTCGACTTGTTTACTTTTGAACCAAAACGTCATTCTGCTGCGTTTAGTGGTCGAATTATAGAAAAGGCTGAAAATGCATGTACATCAGCTAAATGCAGCAAAGATGACAACGTTAATGTCTACAGGAAGAACTGGGAACATCGTTTCATCTTTTTTTCCAAGTACTTATTTTACTTTAAGTTGAGTTTATATTCGTCACTGGTTTTTAACTGCTCCAAGATTCCTCTCATTAAATTTTTTTTCTTTTAATTGTTCCTGCAAAAGAATTTGGGTGAATTTTTTGTTTTAATGTGCATAATAATGTTTGTAATAATATAATGTGTGCATTCAGATTCTTTACTACACTGCCACAAACCAGTGACACAGTGCTCACTGACGTCTGCAACCATATTTTAGACACGTTTTATTCTGAATTCTATGGCTTTTAAGGCAACAAAGACCTCACAGTGTTTAGGAAACAGTACAAATAACATAAAATAATTCTAAAGACACAATAAAAGTTCAAGAAAACCTTTTGAAAACTTAATCAAATGTGCAAAAACAGTGGTGTGCTCCTTTAGAAAGAACAAAAAAAGTACTAGATGTATTAAAGTGAAAGCGTACTTGTTCTCTGAGGGCAGCATTTTCTGTGGCACTCGCACCGGCCCCCCCTCCGGCGTCGGATACCAGCTTAAGAATAATATACAGTGAAGTGTTAGCACCACACAAGAAGATTTCCCTCACTGCTCAGCATCAGGCCAAAAAGCTCTCAGTACGTTTGAGCCGCGGCCGCATGGTTTGACATTTTATACCAGAGTTTCATGACGGAGGATTACTGTAAATCATGACCAATGTAACCAGAGTCACACAAAAATGGTGCCCAGTAGAGCTCAGTCTCTGTGTGCAGTGGTCGTGTAGCACAGAGGGGTCACAGGGGTCAAACTGTGGATTTCATACGGTTTGTTTTCACATTATCGCCTCGTCAGGAGGGTCTCGGGATCTGGTCCCGCCCTGCGAGCGATGGGAGAGAGTGTGAGGAGCAGGGTGTTTTGATTCACGATCAGTGTGGATATGTGCACAAGGGAAGGTTGTACATGCAGTGTAGAGACGTGTCCACAGGGACGAGAGGACAGAGACGAAGCCGAACCCAGTTTACACAGTTCAGGGCCAGAACTTAACATTAATCATCATTATCATCTTATTAATAATTCACTGTAAAAATCCTCATCAAGAGCGTGCACAGACGAGACGCTGATCATCTCAGTGACAGTCTCCGCGTTAAATATACTGTCATTCTGTAATACTGTGCTCTCAAGTCGGAATTTACTTCATAGTAAGAGCCTGCAATCGTGCAACACAGCATGTGTGACATTACACACTTTATACGTTTACATAATCACTGAAATCACAAGCTGTTACTGGAATACTACAGCGCTGCTAAACTGTGACTTACACTAAACACAGCAGTTTGTGTTTAAATGCAACATTTAGCACAGAGTTTGGCTCAGTTCGGTAAAATCAATAACTTAACGTTTACTTTCACAGAACTAAACAGACATTCTGCTGCTTCTCTGATGAATTACTGTGTGGAATCTTCTCACACAATTGTTTTGCATTTATTTTTTAAAATTCAAAAATATTCACACTGCAGAATACTTGCACTCTTTTTTTTGTTGTGGTATATTTGCTCATGGGAGTTTCTGCATAATGAACGAGTCTGAGAGTCAGTGTGTCACCAGCGAGCAGCACAGCTTCTTTTGTATATTTCTCTTCTAAACAGTAAAAAGTGTAAAACTGTGGTGGAGAAACACAGAATGTTCTGCCTGTGAGCGTCAGACTTCCAGTAGTTAGAAGAGACCTGCACATGTGACCCAGTGCAGCAGTGTGGTGAACGTGGATCAGATCCACCGGGTTCTGCAAACACACACGCTATTAGGGATTTTTGCTGATGTTTTTTGCTAAACACTCCTGCTGTTATGGTTCTGTGTATCCTCACATGGCGGCGCTGAGCTGCTGCCCCTCACACTGAGCTCTGGTTCGGTCCGAGTCAAGGTGGATCAGATCAGCTATGACGAGTATGTGCAGGTAGCAGAAGAAAAGGAAATGAAACAGCAACAGAGTGTGTGTGTGTGTGTGTGTGTGTGCAGCGTGGTTATCGTGGGATTAGCTTGTGCTTTTTCATCTGGATGCACTTGTGAGATTCAATGTTCTGCAGCAGAGAGGAGAGAAGTACCTCACTTCCAGTACCACAGTAGTATTTATAAAAGTAGTTTCAATATTTTGTCTTTGCTCGACTAAAATCATCTGATCGTGTTTCTGTGTCATATTATTGTTCTATTCTTTCTTTCCATCCATTGTTTCTTTACAGTTTTCTAAAAACATTTTTTCATTTGGCCTTTGTGTGATTACTTTTCTTCTTTCAGTCCCATTTTCTCCTTCCTTCAGTCATTTTCCCTTTCAACATATCTTTTAACATTTCCTTCTTTCCTTCCTCCTTCTTTAGTTTGTTTAGCCTTGAATCATTCACTAGGAGCTACATGCACTGACTACTGCTGTTACTACATGCAACAACATATTCTGGTCAGAGATGTGAACGTGCAGGTAAGACAACAGAGAGGACCTTACCTGTAGGGGGCAGCGCTTCCCCAGGACAGGTAGTCGTTTGGGCGTGGCGCAGGGCGCGGTACGATCGGCTGCTCCACCGCTGTCACGTCGCCTGAGTAAGATTTGAGGAGCGACGCGTTTTTGCTGGCCAGCATGGCGCGCTCGTTCCTGCGGAACTTAGCTCTTCTGTTCTGAAACCAAACCTGGAAGAACAGAGGATCAGTTCTGTCACTGTTCAGTTCATGTTTAAAACACACATTTATTCTAAATGCCACTCAAAGTTTCACAAAACATCAAAGTGTTGAACAAGATTTCATGATAAATGTTTTGAAGAAAACATTTTAATGATTCACTCAGTAGAAACAACAGAAGTAGAATCAGTAGAAACCTGTGATGATTGTGACCTGATTATCTGTAATAAATAAAGTGAATGAATCTGGATTAACGTCGATGTCAATATAGCTCATTTTCTGTTTTGTGTCGCTTGTAGACTCCAGAATGGGACAAATCTCCCAGCTGAAAATTAAAACACTTCAAAATTTCACGGGGAGCGTCTTAGTCTGGGTCTCATTCCTGTCTGACCTCCTGTCAATGTCCAAAACCAAAAACAGGACCCCAGGTGCCTCTGCAGGTCCGAATGTTCATTTTCATCACAAGTTTATAAAACAAAAGTTGTAGATCAGCCTGAAAATGTGGGAGTGGGTCATATCAGAACTGAGCTACAACCTCCTGTTAGCTTCCTCCAGCTGAATGTAAGATCCGTGTACTTCCTCTGGCATGGTCAGCTGCAGAGAACCTCTAACAATGTGGACTGGGTCAAGTCAGAACTGAGCTACAACCTCCTCCAGCTGTAAGTAGAATCCAAGTGCTTCCTTTGATGACTTTTCAGAATAAACGCATCCAGAATTTAGCTCCAATTATCTGCCTCAAAAAATGTCAGTATGTGTTTAAAGAAAGTTCTGTTAATTTCAGAACGAAGAAGATGATGGGAAAATACTTTGGTTTGAACACTGGATAATTTGGCTGATAGAACAAAAGTGATCACACTGAGCTCATCTCATGACAAATGAATCAGTTCCATGAGACGTATTCTGAATTCTGAGATATGAGTCGTGGTTATGGGACAAATTACCCTTAATCTGACAGGAAGTCATGTATGTTCGGCAACATCTGTGTCACCAAACGTGGTCATCTGATGGGCCTGATGTTCAGACAATACTGTCGTGTCTGAAACTGATGATTTCTAGCAACATAAAAAGTTTAAAAATTATAATAGAACGCTGTTAATGCTGTTAATGAGTTAATCCAGAAGTGTTCAGGATTCAGTGTCATTCTAAGTGACTGGAGTGTGATATCCGTGTGATATTTGTACCTGTAGCAGTACCTGAAGGAAACATACATTTGTAGAAAAGAAGTATTTTTGCACATTTTTCATAAAGTCACAGTAATAAAATAAAGTCTTGTCATATCCTCCAGTGACAGTTTAGGTTTGAACATTTTAAACTGCGTGTTCTGCTGCTCTGATCTGTTTGTTTCAGTCATTACACTAATCAAGATGTATCCAAAGTGTTTTTTTTTAGTTCTGGGGCATTAACACAGACATTGACAGAAAATACATGAACCAGTTTTCTTGCTTAGATGTTTTTCTGCTGTCGTGTGAACAGTCAAATGAAAACACTTCACGTTACTAAATCATTTACGAGCAGTGATGCATTTCATTCCAAAAGCATAACACATGGCTCCCATCGGCATAGTAAAGAATAATGGTACTGATATTGATGTTTTGTTGCCTTTGTGACACACAAACCTCATTTTATTTTGAAATCCTGCTCCCATGGCCCCATTCCTTTTAAATTTTGGCCTGAACATGAGCCTTAATTACACATCATCACTAGTTTCCTCTGTAAAGTCACATAGAGATAAAAGATAAAAACCTGAATCTGTTTCAGTGTTCACCTGCGCTTCTTTCCCACCGTCTTCCACTCATCTACTAATCAGCGCCACCCCCACACACCTTCCTAAACAGATGATGATGTGACTTCGGGGGGTGCTAATGTTGTTCCTCGCTGTGAAATCAAATCCATTATTAGAAGCTCGCTGACGCACTGCCTCAGGAATGAGCCCAAAGTCTCTTTTTATCAAAGGATTTCTGCATAGCTCTCTGCTACACATTAATCACAGATGTGCTCGTTCTTCTCCCTCCAACTTCACCATTTCCTCTTTCCTCTCTCACCCTGCCCACAGAGCAAATACTTTCACTGTGCTGATTAAAGAGAGGCTGGAAAACACTACAGATACGTGTTTATCTGAAGTGAACGCACTGGATTTACTCTGTTATTTCTTGAGTTTCCTTGTGTCTTACTTCACTTTACTTTCCTTGTCCTACTTTTTCTATGTTTGCAGTTGCAGTAAGTGACTCTCCCTCAGCAGTGTCCCCTCTGCAGCTGCCATCCTACAAACTAGACAAACCCTGAGGACATAAAGATGCCGTTTGCTCCTGAGCGCCATTAAAAAGCCTTGAATTTTGCCCTGGGTTTTGTCTCTCAGGCTACAATCAGAACCTTCTCCTGGAGCTTGATGGGGATGTCCTGCAGACACAACTCAACATAATGTTGTAGGAAAACATTCAATTTTAAGTCGAATTTCCCTGCATTTTTAATATATTTGCAAATGCTGCAAACTTGAAGACAAACCTTCCTCCCGCTGCCATAAGTGTGAATTTCATAAGACAGAATTATAACAGAAATAATTATGTCTGCATGCGTGACATTTATTTGGCCAATTACATCATAATATTTAGCTCCTGTTCTGCTGCAGCCCTCATGTGTTGCACACTTGCAGTTTATCACAGATCTGCAAACCGCTGAGGAAATTAGACGTCATTACATCCACTTTTCTGATCACATCCAGTCCTCCGGGGAAGACACACTGCCCACACACTCTGAAATATCACTGATTGTGTAAGAATGATAAAAGGTATTTTTAAGGTACAGAGGAGTTCTTATCAGTTACTTAATATGAAGTCTAAACATGCTAAGGAGGATTGGAAGTTAGTGTAAGAGCAAACAGATGATGTGAGGATGAGGGGAAACTGAACTCCCTGCTGTTTGTTTCTTATAGAACTTCTCTTATCATTTAATAAATCCTCTTCTGAGTCGTGATGTCGTAAAGAGAAAGACTCAGGAACAAATCTGGGTTGATAAAAATCTGCTCACTTCGTGTCCCCACAGTGAGAAGAGGTTGACGGTATAAAACCCAGGAGCCTCTTCCTGTGACACAGCTGCAAACTGAGGAGTTTTATGGCTTCTTCTCTTTTGATCAGTGGTTGAACTTTGATAAAACCTCTAATTTTAATGGATCAAGCAGCTTTTTACTTTCACGTAGGACTGTGATGTCCCCGTTTCGTACCTGGACTCTGGCCTCGGTGAGGTTGACCCGGCGGGCGAGGTCTTCTCTGACGAAGGCGTCGGGGTAGTGTGTCCTCTCAAATACTCTCTCCAGAGCCTGGAGCTGGCTGCTGTTGAAGGTGGTCCTGTTCCTGCGCTGCTTCCTCTTCTTCTTCTCCTCTGTGTTCATCTGTTCATCTACAGAGAGAAGAGCGGGATACTGTGAGCTGGAGGAGTGCAGGTCTTAGTAGCTGTTCTGAAAAGTCGATGCCTCCAGACCTCAGTCAGAATAAAATAACAGCATAGTGTAAATTATGCAACAGTAAAATAATGTTTCATGTTAAGTAACAAAGTCTAATTTAAGCATTTTGAGAACAAGTTCTTCTTGACGCAAAACATCTTATTTTCTGTGATGAGAGCTAAACGCTGGAATTAAAAACCAACCTGGGCTCCCTTCTGACCTCTAAAATATTAATATGTAATAAAGAAAACACACAAAATGATCGACGTGACGTGTGAGAGGAAATTAAAAAGAGGAAAACAGTGAAATGTCCAAAAGGATCTGTCCGTCCAAAGTAAATAAGACAGTTACAGGAGTTGAATTATTTCTGATTTGAATAAAGTGAACAGCTCAAATCAAATTCAGCTCATTTGACCAGATGTGGAGGCAGAAATGTGAAGAACGCTGAGGTTAAAAATATCATTTCTTTAACTGGTGCTTCCAGTCCAGTACTTTTCCTGGACTGGCACCGCGAGCAAACCTGAGCCTGAATAACCGTGAACAAGCAAACAAACAAAACCTCCGTGGCAACAACAAATCTATGATCCTGCTGGAACCGGCTCCGGTCTCAAACACCTCCCAGCTCCGTGCACATGTGGAGTCATCGCTGCAGCTCTGCGGCTACAACTGGGCCACAGAATAACACTTTCACAGGCGGAAAAAGAACGTGCTCATCCATGTTCCTGTCTAATTACACCCACACACACTCACTTACACCATCTGTAGCTACACACACACGCACACAGCCTCTGATATTTACATCTTGGTCCATGTTCAGGTGTGTGGGAGGTTTTATCTGACAGCTGCAGAGTTTTCAGTTTTCTGAGTCTGATTTTAACATCAACATGTGACGGGTACAAGTTGAACTTTTTAAAAACACAAAGCTGCAGAGCTGCTGCTCATTCACCGCAGTGATTTAGTAATGAGCTAATATCATTTAAAGTGTTTATTATTATTTTACTGGATTAAGTTGTGGAGCGGGACATTAAAAACCAATTAGAATTCAATTAACGTTAAACATTTAGATTTAGTCAAATGTGATGCACTTTTTAAAATATATTATACGGCAGCAAAGCATCGATCAGCATTAGGACATTAAGACTGTGTCGCTGCACTTTATTAATCACATACAGAAAATATGAAGTTAATTATTAGAAATTATTAGAAACTGGTAATTCCTCACATATTTTCTTTTTTAAAAATTTCTTTGCAATATTCTGATTTTTACTTACAATAAATAAAAAGAGCTTTAAATAATTTAGCCGACGTGAAGAATTTATTGTTATA
>OMLM01013798.1:3133-17924 GCA_900302695.1 Helostoma temminkii | reverse complement strand
CAAGTGCTGATCATCCTTTGAGTGACTTTTCGATTTCCTAGAAAACCCTCTGCATATTCAGACACTTTTCACACAGGGTTCTGAAAACATTTTAAAAATATAAAAAAGATGCAGTCGGGCATGTAAAAAGTTCAAGCTGGTGCTTCTTGATCTTATAGTCGCCTAAAAGTCTCATTTAATTTAGTTTCCATATGGGTGGGTCTGTTGAGTAGGGAGAGTCTCCGGGGTGCTGGCATTACTCACACAGTCGCAGACTATAAAGTACCCACCCTGAAATATCTTCGTTTACCATTGCCATCGCTGTTTTTCTAGAGAATAGCAGTTTTCAGGTCCCACTGAAACCCAACAGTTGTGTTTGTACAGTGGGGTGCAAATGCGGGGCTCCCTCCTCCTGCCTGCCTGTCCTGCACGTAGACCCCACAGGAAGTTTTACCTTTCAACCTTGCCACCCACAAATTCACTGAAAATATTACACAGGCCATTAAATGTAAAAGTTACCTCCAAATCTTATATTCTAAAGATAGATATCAATCTTATTCTCTGTTATAAATCTCATCCATCCATAACAGCCTTTCCTGTTAAGGCGTCATGAGATATGTATAAAGTATAAAAGTATTTTACAATTCACTGGTGTGTTGGGTTATGTTTAGTTTTGCTATTTTGTGAGAGAAACAAACCAAAACTCAACAAAAAACAGAATAAGTTTTAATAACCTTTAAATACCTTTTAAATACATTTTAATTTTAAAATGTTCTAATACACTTAATTTTGATCTTTCCAACAGATGCTACTAAATATAAAGCACATCCTGTGGTTATATTGTCTCTGTGAAGCTGCAACAGGTAAGTTTTGAATGACTAATGCTCTCTTGCTCACTCCTCTTTCCCTCCTTTCTCTTAATCTTCCTCACTTCTTTTCTGTACTCTGTCTACCTCTGTGGGTTCCACCAAACACAAAGTCATTTGACATGGTCACATTTAGCTGCCATCCATACTCTTATCTGCAGCAAACAGTGATGCGTCAGTGGTGTCTCAAAACATTAAAGTAAGCAGGGCCATTCTGATGACGGTCACACAGCCACAGAGGTTTGCATCTATGGGCCCCTCACCCCCCTCTGGTCTCCTGGATCCTTTGTCCCTGCCCCTGTCTTTGGGTATAGATGGACACCTTTCAATTAGACTCTGCTCCCTGTCTAGAAATAACAGCTGGTTTAACCCCTCATCCTAATAAGGCCCTCTGTTAAAGCACACAGACTCATGCCTCTGGGGCTGTCCCACCACTGTTGCCAAAGCATTCCCCACATTGCTTCCTGTGAATGTCCTTCAGCTCCCTCCAAAAAAATAAAAGAAACAAATCTTCTTTTCCACAGGGCTAAGTGTGATTCAGTTTGTTGCCATTCATTTGTGTCTGGTATTCTGTCTGACATCCTCTTTACTCATGAAAATGGAGTGCGACTGACTTATAGTCATCTCCTAATGTGGACTGAGCTCAGGGTGGAGAGAGTTAAGCACAGTAGCCTTTTACCTTGTTGCATGTGATGATAGGTACAAAAGGACAGAGACACATATGATTAGTGTGCAATAGGCTGATGACATGTTTCATTTCTTTCATGTGTGGGTCTATTTCTAATCATCAATTAGCCCTCCCAAAGGTGAAGAGCTGAGATCCACAGAGCACACCATAATGTGAAGTGATGCAACTTTGTTTAACCAATTACCTTTAACTTTATACAAACATACAGCGCACACACACTAAAGTCAGTGTCAAATGTTTTCCACCCCTCAATTTAAGGATGAGGTCTGACTTTCCAAGAGCCATTTGCAAGCAATGATGCATGTTTTCTTTATTAGGTCGGGTGCAGTTGTCACACCCTGTCAGTGTTAATGGTTGAGACAGCTAAAAGCATCAACTTGCATCCGTTATGATGAGAAAAATATATTTGTATGAAAGAAAAACTAAGTAAAGGCAAATAATCACAAACAACATAAAGTTCTGAATCAATTACCTCAAATGGAAGTTTAATAATTTTGCTTTTTGTCTTTCAGCCTCCAACACATTATCAATAATCAGGCCAATCTCTGGGTCCCTCTCAGGGAAGGTAAATCTTCCTTGCTTCTTCTCCATCATCCCGACCTCAGCACCAGTCATAAGTCCCAATGGAACAGCCATTTATAGCAGAGATTACCTACGGATCAAATGGACAAAAATAGAGAGAGAAGTAGAATACACAGTGCTGGTGGCACAAAATGGGGTCATCAAGATAGGCTCCAGCTACAGGAACCGTGTATCAGTGCCCAGTCACCCTGAAGATGTCGGTGATGCCTCCCTGACAATGGTCAAGCTTCGCGCTAGTGATGCTGGCACTTATCGCTGTGAGGTCATGTATGGCATTGCAGACACCCAGGATACAGTTAACCTCAACGTCGATGGTAAGAGATTCATGATATCCCTCCTACGTCACACAGGAATCAGATAAGAGATTCTAAAATAACTTCCCAGAGATACTGTGTGAATGTAGAGGAGGCTGCTGCAAGAGTTTAATAATAGTGAAAGGAAGTACAAGGGATGATGGAAATGTCAACAGATTGGAGAACCATTGACTCCCTTCTGCTTACTTTGATAGCAGCAGCTACCCAGCAGTTCTACAGAGCAACCACAGAGTCCTTGTCAATGACAAGTACTGTTGTTGTGCTCAGTCCCAGTTTTCATTTATCTACTTCAGTCTACCAGTTGAACCCAAATGTGGATGACATTCCAGATGTATGTGCAAATCAAAAGCTACATAACCTCTTGCATCAATGGAGCACCCAATTGGTTTAACTAAGTATTTTGCTTTGCCTTTACTAAGCAAAGACAGTATTTCGCTATATTACCCATTACCATTTCACAAGGCTTAAATTATGTGTACGATAATGCAACAATACTGCAGTGCCTCCAAGCCAGAAGTTATAGTCTCCTTGGGAGAGATTATCAGTCTTTACCTAGTGTCATTATGTGTATTCTACATTTTCTCACTTGAGCAGTATTCTGGGAGATATAACTCATGTTTTTTGGGGACGTAAAAAACATGGGCGGAGTGGGGGGATAGTTTTGGTTTTCACTGGTTAACAATCTGCACAACCTCTTTTCCAACTATCTGCAATTTTAATTAGGTCTATCAATCATATCTTCTGTGTCTGTTTACTGTCCACAAATATGGGGATTTCAGAGCCATGGCATCATCTGCACTTATCTTGTTCATTTGTGGTGAACTACATTGAGTATTCTGCTTATACTGTTGGTTTATTGCAAAGTTGCTCCTTTCCAAAAAAGTTGAGAGACTCAATTATTTCAGTTATTGTGTGTGCTTTATATGACACTTGCCATGATTTATAATACTGAAATTATGCAGATGAACTACAGATCATTATGTTGATGTTTTTACATAAATAATCATTATATTTCTTTTTATTGATATTTGTTTCCAGGTGTTGTCTTTCACTACCGGGCAAACACCAGCAGGTATACACTGGACTACCAAAAGGCTGTCCAAACCTGCCAAAATATTGGTGCGACCATTGCTACATATGACCAAATGAAAGCAGCATATGAGGATGGCTTCGACCAGTGTGACGCTGGCTGGATTGCTGACCAGACAGTGAGGTTAGCTGAATTTTTAATACTTTTTTTAGTATTTTATTCTTGAGGTATATAGAATGTTTCTGAAAATAGGTGACCTATGTTTAATTATGGCTCGTCGCTTCTCTGTTTGTTCAGATACCCAATTACAAGACCAAGGAAGGGCTGCTATGGCAATCTACAGACTAAACCTGGCATTAGGTCATATGGAATCAGGAAACCTACAGAGACCTATGATGTGTACTGTTATGTGGACAAACTTGATGGTAAGTTACTCACTGTCTCATTGAGAGGCATGAGCTGGCTGAACAAAGTTTGTTACAATTCATTATTGGTGACAATCTGTGACCTTTTGTACATTTTCTTGTGCCAAACAAATCCACATGCTGCTGAAGAGGAGTTAGGGTTACAGGCTCTTAATGATGTGACTCGAAAGCAGAGATCAAAATTCATTCTCCATCCTAGTGGGTTTTGAAAAAATCTTCAAGAAAAATGTGATAATGGGGTTTTTAAAATGTCTTTGGCATTGCTTATGCAAAGTTTTCACTTCTCAGCCAAAGCTCTTTTTCTGTATGTTTGTTTTCCAGGCTGTTACTGACAATAAACTCAACGCGATGATGATCTCTAAGACATGCTCCATGATTTCTAATCATCCTTTTGTAGTTGCTGTATCTGGGGTTTGGGACAGTGCAGCCCTGTTACAGCACTTAATATAAGTTGATTTGTTTTGGCACAAGTTGCAAATATTGAGTTGTGAATGTAAAGCCATCAGTCAGTGCACTATTGCACATTATATGGGAGTGTGGTCTTATTGACACAACAAAAATGTATTGATGATAGACAATAGCCTACAGTAATATGCATTTGTTACATAGTTTAAGTGTGACCCAAAATATGGGAGGGACAGAGAGAGATAACATGCTACACGTGCACATGGGGCGCCTATGGTTACATATGTGTATGTATGCTATGTATATGTGTATGCTGGTATACCACAATGTTCTGGGTATTCTTTTATTTAAAATAAATGACAATAGGTAATGCTAAAAATTTATTATAAAATTTCACCCAGTGTCCATGAAAAGCAGATTTCAAATTATACGTTGATGAAAAACTGGCTTTTATTAAGTTTTTTCATTATCCATAACTTTAACATTATTTGAAGGGCTGAAAGATGTATGTACTGTGGAATGGAATATACTGTAGTTTACTTATTAAGAAAGGGTGTTTCTGGAGGATCTGATGTCTCTCCCTCTCTTTTTTTTGGGAAATGCATTCCTGGGTGGAAATCTCTCCATCTCCAAATCTCAATGCTACTGTAAATCAATGCGATGAAACAATTATGGAATATATGAAATGTTACACCCAAGGCTAACTGCAAACATGTAGTCAGTCAGTCATCCTCTCTTGTAATGCTGTTTGGTTTCAATTAGGAGCTTGCCTTTCTGTGGTCTTCAATTTATATTATCTTGTAGGATGAGGCAGATAATAATAAATACCATAACTAAGTGACTTTTTGAATGCAACGTCTTTATATGAACAACATGAATAAAGGGATGATAGAAGGTGTAATTTAGTTCATTCATCCCTAAGAGGAGGTTACAGACACATGACAGGCCAGGCACATTGTCTGCATTGCTAGCCCACCTCAGATTAATATAATGAATGAACCACTGTTGTCCTAAATATGAACTGTGGGAGTGGTTTTGGGTCTCTGCTTTGTACAGCTGTAAGTTTTGTCAGCTGTTTTTGGACTATGTCTCTTCTGAAAAGGTCAAAATAGTCTAAAATCTGCAGCTAGAGACTGCTTCATTATAGTAATTTTAGTTCTATTTTTAGTTTAAACAATTTAAAATTAAATGTGAAAATATGTCAACTTGTTAGTGAGATCAGACTTTGTTGCTGTGGACACTCATGATTTGTTACCAATTTGCCTTTGATTTATTTTTCTTTGAGCTTAGGTCTTTATTGCGTTTTGCCATCTTCATTTCAGGTGAAGTCTTCTTTGCTCCTGTGACCTATAAGATGACTTTTAAAGAGGCACGTGAAGAGTGTGAGAAGAGAAATGCTGGCTTGGCATCCCCAGGCCAGCTCCATGCTGCCTGGCGGCAGGGCCTGGACAAATGTGACTATGGCTGGCTTTCCGATGGTAGTGTGAGACATCCTGTTGCAGTACCCAGAATGCAGTGTGGGGGAGGCCTGCTTGGTGTCAGGACCATGTATCAATACAGAAATCAAACTGGCTTCCCAGACCCAACTAAGAAACTTGGAGCTTACTGTTTTAAAGGTAAAAACTCACTCCCATGTTCATGTTCACTACTTAGTATTTTTTTTTATTTGTCACAAAACTAAGGCTGGAAGAATCGTATGGTGAAAAGTTTAGATTTTATTTATAGAAGTCAGTCTGTGATTGAAAACACAGCATCTTTGTCATAACTAGGCCTGGGCTGAAAAGAAGTATGATCTCATCTTCTACATGTACGTCTGCTCCCCACCCTTTTTTCTGCTTCTTTTGCACCACTGTTCATATTCCTACATCGTACTACCAGGCACACATCTTAAGTACAATCTGTTTCATTTGTGTTTCTTGCAAAGGTTTGGACACACCTTATTAGTCAGTAGTGTTTCTTTATTTTTATTATTATCAACATTGTACATTAAAACTGAAGACATCCAAACTATAAAAATCACTATGAAACTATATTATGAAAAAATAATGTTTTTTATTTGCCATTCTCTCAGTCAGCCCCATGAGGTGGTCAAGTGAAATGGTTTTCCAACAATCTTGGGTTCCCAAGGCTATTCAGTATGCGCTGTTTGCCTTTGCATTACTTTCTTGTCCAACTCATACAAAACCTCAATCTCAATCTAATTTGGTTTTACATCTGGTGATTGTGGAGGCCAGGACATTGGCTGCAGAACCCCATCACTCTCCTTCTTGGATAAATAGTTGTTACATAACCTATAGGTGTGTTAGGGCTAATTGTTCTTATGGTAAAATAAAGATGGTCAAACTATTTGCACACCAGACGTAAGGACTTGTCACTGCAAAGTGCTGTAGTAGCTATGCTGGTTAAGTGTGCCCTCAATTCTGACTAAAGCTGCTTTCACACATGCACTGGACTCCAGACTTTCTTGCCAGCCCCTAGTACAAAGTCAGTGTAATGTCCATGTGAGACTGGGTGTGAACACAGGGTATTCACAGCAAGTGAGTGGCCGTTCGTTCTTAGTTGATCTTCTCCAATACCAATGATTATTTATCATGCTTTCTGCTATTGTATCATGCTTCTCTCTTTCATGAAAAATGTTATATACCTAACAACTGATTTCTAATCATGTGATTGGCTCTGCTTCAATGCTCTGTTAACAAAACACTTCTGATTTCTGCGATGTACTTTTTGTGTCATGCCATGCCTTTTGCACTCTCTAGATACTTTGCCTCTCTTAAATCAAACAGATTATTTCCCCTGATGTGAGAACTTCTGTGTGAAGTCCAAACATGATTGCCCTGGAATAGTCCAGAGTGCATGTGTGTAAGCAGCTTAAGTCACCAACAGTGTCACCAGCAAACCATGCCCACACCATCACACCTCCTCCTCCTCCTCCATGCTTCACAGTGGGACACACATTCAGGAACAGTCAGTTTACCCTCTCTGCATCTAACAAAGACAATGGCAGTTAGAACTAAAAATCTCAAACTAAAACTCATCAGACCAAAGAATGGTCTTTGGATTGACTGGCCTTTCACTCCTAAATGTTGGGCTGTCTTTTCTCTTTACTTAACTCAGCATCTCTTGCCAAGATATGGATTTGTACAGTAGTTGTAGTAGCACTAATATGGACTCTGTACCCACCTTTCTTCTCTGCAAGACAGGTGATGGTCAACTGATGGTCATGAAATCATGAAATGTCACAAATAATTTATTTATTTGATAATCTGGGGATTGAAAACCATTTCAGGTTCCTACCTCATGAATCTGATGAGAGAATGCCAGAATGCCAAATGTAGCTACTTTAGATACTTTCTTAATTTCGATGTCTTCAATAATGTGCAATGTTAAAAAGCCACCGAAGGAGAAAGTGTGTCCAAACTTTTGAGTGGTAGTGAATGAATATTTCCTGTTCTGTATAAGATTCGTCTCACAGATTGCAGCGTCCACTTTTAGGGTCCCTGCCTCACATTTAAGGTTCCCACTCATTTTTGTGTCAACCAAATGAGCCAAAAGTAGAATACAATTAAAATGGTAACTTTCTAAGTCATAAACAGGCCCGTTTTTATTCTAATGGGGTTATTAAGCATCAATAGTTTGCTTGAGAGTTTTTAAACTTTCAATTTGTCTTTTTCTATATACATTTTTTTCGGCTGGGCTAATCAACGTTCAGTAAGTTTTACCCTAAATTCACTGCTGATTTAAAACAAATCTGTACAATTATGTACTTTATTTACTATTTAGATAATATTATCATATTTAATGCCAAGGTAAAATGTAGCTCCAAACATAATAACTCCCTCCAAAAAATAAATAAAATAGGGTACCATTAATGTAAAAATGTATTGATTTATTACTTTGGTAAACATTAATATGAATACAACTTTAAGTATAAACAGACTTTTTGTGGTGATTAAAAACTACATTTTTCTATTTAAGAAGTTATTCTACCTTCTTCATATGGTTATGAAGGGTCACACAGTTAATTGGAAGTTAACAGGAATAGGTAAATTCTTCAAAATGTGAATGTCCTTAACTATTCAGTTTCTCCAGGGAAAAGCCGGCAAAAAGACAATGAGCTATTTAGACAAGCAGCAAAAGTAGCTAATACCATGCCTTTCAGCATTTTTAGTCCCACTATCTCACTCTCATTTCACCTTTCTCCTCTCATTTCCGCTGTCAGAGTTCTGCTTTCTGTCATTCTCACTTGTACTTATCAGAGTAGGCGTTTGGATAATGGACAAAGCTACTGCTGGACTTCTAAATTCAGTCATCCTAGGTGACCCCTGACCTGGCCTTTCCATCTTTACAAATGAGAGGCTGGACAGATAAGCTGCCCCCTGCTTGGCTATTTAGTGCCCTTGAGCAATGCTAATTTTTGTAGTGATAAGTCCCTGAGGAGTTCAGAGGGCACACAAACAGGCCACACTCACGTCCTGCTCTGTGTGTGTCACGTCAGCTCTTTCAGTCATGTTGTATTTACACCCCTTTTAAGTGCTTTTCAAGTACCCTTGTTAGGTGGGACTGACTTCATTATTTCCTGCTTTCCTGCTTTAGCAATGCATTGTAAGGGAAGCTCCCGATACAGTGCATTGCGAAAAGAAATATTGTGCATGTGTCATTTAGACTACACAGAGAGACATGCAGAAATTAAGTGATTGTGGAGGGAAAAAATTGTTTAGCAATATGGTAGATACAGTGTGGAATTCTGGCAAAAACAAAAAGCTCAGTGTCTGTGGAATTAAAGGGATTTAAAATACAATCTAAGATCTCAGATTAAACAATGAGATATACCAAAGAGATAAAGGTGCTGGCCAATCAACATTATAATGGTTGTGTTTTATATTTTTAGTTTTTTCTCAGGATGAATTTGTCTTGTTGCATTTTCAACATATGTGCTTATGTGTATTTGTAGGATGGTGGGATGTGATCAACCAGACCTCCTTTGTGGATATATCTTTGGTAGGAACCACAACCACCCCCATTGGCTCCACTACCACCATCCGTTTACTGGACAGTAGTACCACTACAGAAAGCCCAACATTTGAAACAGTGACAGAGGCAGACTCTTCAGCTCATTCAAATGCACCGTTTATGTTCTCTACCAGTATGGCTCCACCTCACCCCACTCCACCAGGCCAAGAAGAGGATTTAATCACCACAGTTGCACCCACCATCAAAGATGAACATAAGGACACACACATCACAGATATGCAATCCCGAAACACAACAGAAAGCAGTGATACCACAAAATCAATGCCTGAACTTGTTGAAGAGCCAGATGACAACTCTGTGATTGAGATCAGCACAATCCAACCTGATGTCCCCATGCCAGATACCTCTGTGAGCACAGAGCCCATGTTTGTTGTTGGAAAGACTGATGAAACTATTTTGGAAGATGGGATTATTACTGCAGTGACTTCTCATCTCACTGCTGGGGAATCAAGTGAACTGACCAGTGAGGAAGTGTTCAGCTCCCCAGGGCCAACACCCTCAACTACAGGGCTTCATTCAACAACACCATCAGATTATGAGAACATTCTTGATGACATGCAGACTGATATTGTTTTAGAGGGAATTCCATATGCTCACCCTACTCAAGAGGAATTATCATCCAGCCCATCAGACAGCAGTACTATTATTGATGAAACAATAGTCCCCACAGCCATTCCCACTGACACTACCTTTATGTGTAACACCCAACCAGGCAGAGACATGGAGATCACCAGCAAAGGATCATCAGAGATTCCACAAACCACACCACAAACACACGATTTAACAGACCAAACAAACAGAACAGAACAGTCGAAATCTGTGCCTGTAATGGCCACCACAGTTCTCATCGACAGTGAAACGTCAGCTGAAGATGTAACATCATCAGTAAGTGTGTTTGACGAGTCCACCGTAGACATGCAGGAGCACAGCAGAAACACTCTGACGGAGGATGATACAATATCAGAGCTTGGCACAGAATTCCTCACATCCTCTCCCATGCCTTCATCTGTGGCTGATAGGACTATCCCTCCAGGGACTGTGGTCTCCAGTCACTCTATCCCAGCGACCACTACCTTGCATTTGCAGAGTTCATCAGGTAAGACATACAAACAATACCTTAAACCTGAGAAGCTATGATTGTTTTAATATTTCAAAATCAAAATAGTTAAAATTTAAATACAGTGTGTGACAGAAAACTCATACTGCTTGACTTTTATTTGGCCCCAATAATGAAAAGAAAAAGTAACAGTCATGTGGTACATTGTTTCCTTCTTGTGTCCCATGATTTATAACATTTTTACTTTACAATAGTTGGGTATTTGAGAGGACTGTGCTGTCCAGGGTGCTGAAGAAAAAGACAAAGTTTAATTTTGACTGGTGATAAGAATGGTTCAAAGCACAGTCATGCACAGGGCCTCTGCTGTTGGATTTTCACTTGTTTATATCCAAAATCCCAAAGTAAAGAATCATTCTTCTATCTAATTGTGCTGTTATTCCTAAAGCATTTAGGCTGTTAGCCAGCAAGGTGTAGATACTGGTTCAGTGACTTGGTCTGCAAATTACAATAACATTTATTGCTAATTGTACTTTTCATATGCAGTAATGAACAAGCAACAACAGCATGCTGGCATTCATGTTTGCAGGTAGAGTGAAAAGTTTGCAAATTCTTACACAGTCATCCAGGTTGTCGTCCAAGTGTTCTGTTCCGTTTTCTGTTTCCACCTGGCTCATGTCTATGTGTTTTCTAAGCTTCCGAACGTCTGATCATAGTGGTGGATACTGTAGATCAACATAAACACTAGCTAAAGGTTTCACTTAAATATTTATTCTCAAACACTGAGAGCAACTTCTTTCACAGTTGAGAAAATCTCCTTCATGTTTTTTTGTATTGTAATTTATATTGTAATCTATATATATTGTGATATTGTATAGCCCTTTTGCTTTCTTGATTCATATTATGTCAATTATGTTATTGTAGACATAATTTTAGTTACATTACAGTTTGAGAAACACACTCACATACAAACATAGGGCATGATTTTTCAGGTTAGCAGTACATGATCTCACAGTCAAAGAGCAGCTGCACCATTGTTTTAACTCCTTTAATTTGCTGTCCATCTGAGCTGCAAACATTGCCATGGTGACTCATTCCTTGTCCCTGAGGAGCAGCTCATGTTAGAGGAAAGGAAGCTGGTGAATTGGAAAGTATACAAGCAAATGAATTGGCCATTTGGCAGATTTTGGACATTGGTCTGGCTTCGTGGTAGGTGCCTGAGAGAACAGCAGTCTGTGCTCCTGTTTATACACACTCACTTTGCTGTTCTGTTCATCAGTACTTTTTGCGCTATATAAGTGTAGTCAGTTTAGTTGCCAGGAGTACAAACTGCATAGATTTTAGAATCTGTTGTGTACAGTATTGTGTAAGGCAATGACAAAGGTGTGTGCATGGAGTCTTTTAAAGTAAGTGCAGATGCCTGTCTTCAGCATAGGCTGGACAATATTTTGAGGTGATGTCACTGTAAAAGCGATGTCTCCCTTCTCTGGGAGTACAACTAGATGCTGCTTGACTAAAGTAGCTGATCATAGCTACTTTACTGTTATATCATGTCACGTGTCTTAGCTGAGTCTCTTAATATTACATAGCTACTTTCAGGGGCATTGGTAGACATAAAGCTTTATTGGAGCACACCCCCCCCTAGCCTGGCCTTCTAAAAAGGCAAAGACTGTGCATGCCAACAACAAATTCTGGTACTTTACTTGTGTTTTTTGTTTAAACTGTGTTGTTTTCACACACATTCATTGTGTTACTGACTGCCTTGCATTTTATTCTGTTTCTTTTTGGTGGAGTATAAGTTGAATTAATATGATGACAAACAATAGAAGGCAATTGAGAATTTGTTTTGGGGCACAGCTGAGTTATACAGGGGCACATGCTATGGCCACTTTTACTGCTATATCATGTCATGTGGCTTAGCTGAGGCTCTTGATATGTCTTCCTGCGTCCCAGTTTGTGTGGGAAAATCTTAAAAAATATTGTGACACAGGCAGTGTGTTTTGCTGGCTTTAGAAACAAAGTACACAATAAAACTGGAATGTGTAAAGAATAATTTGCCCCTTTTACACTACCTCTCGAAGGCAGCTTCACCATGCCAGTATGCCTCCCTGTGCTGTGTAAAACGTAACAAGCTGGCATGGGGGGTCTATTTGGATCCCTCTGTAAGCTCCCTTAAGAGGTAATGTCAGAGGCGAGGTGGGTTCGTTCCACAGTCTGTGTGAAGGAGCCGAGGTAGCATCAAGTATTGGAGGGAAGATCTGTGAAATTTTGTTGACCTTTTATTGTGAGACCAGCTAATGTGGCTGTTTCTTCTGTGAAACCCTCTCACAAATAAAGAAGAGAAATGACATTTATAACATAATTTGAACTTAAGTACATTTGTCACACATTGTGTTCAGTTTGAGCAGCATGCTTCATACATAATGTTATGCTGGACAAATGGGGAGACAACCGTGATGTGCAAGTGGCTGGAGGAAGGCTTAACTAAGTGTTATTTTAATGTAAACAGAGCCTGTGTGTGATTAATTGCTGACTGTTTACCAAGTGTTTCACAAATGACTTGTTGTAATATTGGTACTCTACGGCACATCAACCACATGTCACAACATAATGCAAAGAACCACCAACAGTGCATTCTTACTGAAATAAATGATCTATCTAACTTTTAGTTCACTAAGTGTTGCTGAAGTCATTTTAGCAACTGTGAAATGAAAGTTAAATAGATTCTTTATTTAGGTATGAATGCACTAGTGGTGGTTCTTTTGAATTAATTATTTTTTTATTCCATTATTAGTTGCCGGGCAACTACAGTGCCTTAAAAAAGTATTCACCCCTTTGCCTTTTTTTCATTTCCAAATATAAAAAAATGCACAAAATTGTCCAAGTTGAAGTAATATAAAAAAAAACCAAAAAAAAAACCAAACTTGGATGTGCATAACTATTCACCTCCTCAAAGTTAATACTTTGTAGAGCCACCTTTTGCAGCATTATAGTTACAAGTGTCTTTAAGTATGTCTCTAGGAGCTTAGCACATATAGCCACTGGACTTTTTGCCCATTCTTCGAGGCAAAACTGCTCTAGCTCCTTCAAGTTGGATGGGTTCCACTGGTATACAGCAGTGTTTAGGTCAGGCCACAATTTATCTATTAGATTGAGGTCTAGGCTTTCACTGGGGCATCCCAACACATTTAAATGTTTCTCCCTAAACCGACTGAGTGTTGCTTTAGCAGTGTGTTTAGGGCCATTGTCCTGCTGGAAGGTCAACCTCCTCCCCAGTCTCAACTCTCGGGCCGACTGAAGCAGGTATTATTTAAGAATTGCCCTATATTTAGCACCACCCATCGCTCCTTCATTTCTGACCAGTTTCCCGGTACCTGCTGATGAAAACCATCCCCATAGCATGATACTGCCACCACCATGCTTCGTTGCTGGGATGGTGTTCTGGAGGTGATGAGAAGTGTTGGGTTTGCACCAGACATATCGTTTTCTTTGATGGCCAAAAAGTACCTTCTACAATACCACAATATACCACAGTACCTTCTTCCAGATGTTTGGGGTGTCTCCCATGTGTGTTTTGGCAAACTCAAGAAGTTATTTCTGTTTTTTATCTTTAAGCAAGAGCTTTCTTCTGGTCACTCTTTCGTAAAGCCCAGCTCTGTGGAGTGTACGGCTAATAGTGGTCTTATGGATAGACACTCCTATCTTTGCTGTGAAGCTCTCCAGCTCCTTCATGTTTATTGTTGGTCTGTTGGATGTTTCTCTGATTAATGCCCTCCTCGCCCAGCTTATGAGTCTTGTTGGACTCTCTCTAGGCAAGTTTACTGTGGTGCATATTTTTCCACCTTGGTATGTTGGATTTAGTGGTGCTTCATGGGATATTTCTGCCTATTTCTTGTGTTTCGGGATTGCATATTCTGCCTTTTGCTCAGTGGTGTTGTGGACTCTGGGGCTTTTCTGAGAAGGTGTATTTATATACTGAGATGATATCACACCTAGACTAAGCTACTGGCTGCTTTCTGTAGTTTTAATATTAATAATAATAACAACAACAACTGTTCTTCTTCTTTCTCTTTTTCTTCTTCTTCCTCTTCTTCTTCGTCTTCTTCTTATTGTTATTACAGAATTCATTCTATTGGTAATGTTACCATTAACACTGAGTTAATGTGGATGTGAGTTCCATAACACTGGCAACAGGCTGGAAAGGTGTGGGTGTGAGAGAAAGATAGTATAGTCTGTAGGTGTGAATTATGTGTGGCTCACACAATAGTTAATTGCTTAAATTCCCACGCCTAATCAAAACAGGTGTTGCTCTGTACATCTGAGCTGGTGCAGGTGTTCTTGGTTGCAACCAACAATCTTTTGAATCACTTTTGTGGGAAACAGAGGAGGTGAAATAAAGTAACAAAGAAAAAAT
>OMLM01013797.1:3651-20476 GCA_900302695.1 Helostoma temminkii | reverse complement strand
ATAAACTATTCCCTCACTCAGAACTACCAGGCTCATGTCCAGCGGACTCCCGCTCACATCTAACCCGCTGTAAAGCGCACCGACCTCGGTCTCTCCGTAGTAGCTGCCGCCGCTCCAGTCCGGATGTTCGTGTCCCTCCATTTTAACGGCGCTGAGCATCGTTAACGCTCCAACACGGATTCATCCAAACTGCCAGTGCCGGTACCGGTACCGGTGGACCCAGGCTGTTTACAACAGAAGCTGGTGGCTCATGCCGGAGCTGTGACTGTGACCAGAGGACGGTTTCTGCTCACTGAGGGGGTCTGGCACCTGCGCTCGCGCTGCTGAGGAGCAAGCGTCCAATCAGATGTGTCCTCGAGCTCGCAGGGTGGTCCACACCTCTGCACGAGACTCCCGCCCTCTCTCATCATCTCTCAGGACAGTGACGGTAAATGTACATGTAGTCAGACAGAGGAGGTAGAAATACACATACTGCTGCTAAAAAGTCCAAAAAGTACCAAGTAGCAGGTGGAAGTATAAGTACGCGCCAAAATGTACTTTTGTAAGTAAAAAACCAGTTGTTAGTAGTAATGAGTACCTGAAGCAGTACAGAAGATGTAGTGAGTATAATATTCTCATGTATGTACTTACACTGGGAACATGTTTTAGGTGTGTTAGAATACACACGGCTCAGAAAAATAAAGGAACACTGAAACAACACATCCTAGATCTCAATGAATGAAATCTTCCAGTTGAAAATCTTTATTCATCACATAGTGGAATGTGTTGAGAACAACATAACAAAAGAATGATCAATGGAAATCAAAATCATTATCCCATGGAGGTCTGGACTCAGAATCATATTCAAAAGTGGAAAAGTCAGATCACAGGGAGCCTCAAGACAATTCACCAAATCAAAATCAATGAAGACAATTCAGAATGAGGCTCAGGAGTGTGTGTGGCCTCCACGTGCCTGTATTCACTCCCTACAGCATCTGGGCATGCTCCTGATGAGACGATGGATGTTCTCCTGAGGGATCTCCTCCCAGACCTGGATCAGGGCATCAGTCAACTCCTGGACAGTCTGTGGTGCGACGTGACATCGGTGGATGGAACGAGACATGGTGTCCCAGAGGTGCTGGATTGGATTCAGGTCTGGGGAACCTGCAGGTCAGTCCATAGCATCAGTGCCTTCATCATACAGGAACTGCTGACACACTCCAGCCACATGACGCCTGGTATTGTCATGGATCAGAAGGAATCCAGGGCCCACTGCACCAGCATATGGTCTTAAAAGGGTCTGAGGATCTCATCCCAGCATCTAATGGCAGTCAGGGCACCTCTGGCTAGCACATAGAGGTCTGTGCAGCCCTCCAAGGACAAATTACAATTACTGGAGTTTAACATGGAGCAGCCTCAAGATTTTACATTTACAACCCGACCCCAGTTTACCTCTGGAGATATCCCAGGTTGAATATTCTGAAACTGTTGGTGCCTGATTTGAAATCAGTTTATTAAGTAACTAATCTGTTTTTACGTGTGTACAGTTTTGACACACTAGGGCCAATTCTGAATTGACTTTATACACAACCACAACGGACATGAAATATAACAATCAAGATGTGATCGAGGTGTGGACTTTCAGCCTTTTCACAAAAATATATAATTTGATGTTTAGGAATTACAGCCATATCTCCAGCTTCGGCAGCTCAAAGGAATTAATATGTTAATCAACCTGTTGCTTATTATTATTCAAGACAAATGAAGCAGATAAAAGGTCTGGTGTTGATGTCATGTATTGAGTTGGCATTTGGCAGCTGTTTGAAACAAAGACAGCACTGGTGACCTCAGTGACCACGAAGGACCATCGCAGAATCGCTTCAGCCAAGAATACTCTGGAGCAGGTAGACGTATCGTTGACATTCTTCAAGTCGGTCATGAATCCATGGGCTCCAGACTTCAGTCATCGACTGCAAAGCATTTTCACTTTCATTCATTCATTTTATTTTTTAACTTTGACAGCAAAGTAGAAATTCCCGGCACAGTGTCGCCTACTGCCAAGGTGCACGGGTGAGTGGAAACAAGATGAGCAGTTGAACGACTTCGTTATTAGACTCGTTCCAGCTTGTGACCTTCATCAGGGTCAGTGGATGTGTGTCTTTACACAATACTTTATGGTGGCTGTGGACTGTTTGTTGAGGTGTGGCTGAGAGTTTTTCAGCTGGGCTGTGGCGAGGGTTACGTTTACTCCCAGGGTAGCTGCATTAGTCCTTGCTACCCTCCTTAGGTTTCATATCGGTGGCTCCAGTTAAGCAGCTGCCAAACTCAACACCTGATATCAAATCCAGACATTTTACCTTTGTCCTGAAGTAAAGAGGGACTGGACCACAACTGCGGTTAAAATGTCTGTAATTTCTAAACAGTAAATACTGTACTTGTGTGAAACGTCTGAAAGACTCCAGTCACTTCTTTGTTGTTTTGTTTGAATCCCTTGTTGTTTTGTATAAAGCTAAAACCATAAAAACCTGGACATGTCTCCATGTCTCCGTCCGTCTCTGTTCCAGGATGTCGAGCAAACACTTTCAAACCTTCCTGGAAGATCCTCATTATCATAAACTTGTTGTCAGGTGTTTTATAAAAGAGCTGCTCAGCTGGTGGCATCTACAGGTCAAAGCTGCAGCCTAACTGACTGTGAATAAAACGTGTCCCTCATTGTTTATGTCAGAGCAATAACTGCTAAAACATTTGTTGTTTTTTTCCCATTCCTTGATCCCGACCCAAACGTTGAGCGTGGATCACACAGTCCATGAGCGTTTAGGTCGTTAAACAAAGATGAAATGTTAAACTGCTCTGTTGAAGTTTGGCTCTTTGCTCCTGTGAGTGTTTTCGTTTTAATGCCAAACGACATTTTCAGGGCGAGTCTTTATTTTCTGTGACAGTATGCTGGTAAATCTCTGCAGTCTAGGCTCTTCCTCCTCCTCCTCCTCCTCCTCCCTCTGTCAGCTGCAGGCTTCACTGTTTGCATTCCAGCAGCGAGTATTTACCTGGTGGTGAATGTGAAAGGACGTCAGCTCACACAGCCAAAGTGCAGGAACAAGAGAAGCCGGACCACCATGCTCTCTGCACACACTCCTTCTGTCCTTCTATTTGTGGGCGTCAAACAAAAAACATTTTTGTTCAGACTATTTCTTCTTCTGCTGCTGCTTTTTCTCTACCAAACTCATCCAGCAGCTGGAAACTGATGCGTGAACAGACACTGTCTTGTATTTCAGCTGCTGGTCTGCAGAGACCCACAGCTGTAAACTGGGAGTCAGACCTGCAGCAGGTGCTCAGTCACCTAAAAATGACATTTCCAAGGACCAATCAAATGAAGAGAAAGGAAGGGAAGCTTCTCTACAAAGAAATTAAACCTCTAATCATTATTATCATTCATTTATTATGTAATTAGATATTTTTTATGTATAATTTGACTTCCTTTATTTTTTCCCTCACCTTGCGGCTACACTGACACCTCCTGGAGAGTCCGTTTTACTACAACCTGTATTTATGTATTTATTTTATGATGAAAAAACAAGGAACCAAATATTAGTAGTAACACTCTTAGTAGGACACTCTTGGTTTAGCATATCGAAGTAATAAAGTGTTTACTGCTGATAAAAGTGACTTTATAGCTCCAACAGTGGAAAAAGTCGATTCGCTTCTAGACGCTTTGTACCAACCGAGCCGCCGTACTAAGGAAGTAGCCCGTTAGCAATTAGCCGCGTTAGCTCTGATTGTTCTACACAAGGACACAAGAAGTGTTCTTTGGGAACATTTAACTGTTTTGAAGGTTTGAAGATAATTTTAAGGAGCCATTAGGTTATTTAAACTACCTCGAACTTGAAGGTAAGTTTATTTAAGATTAGAAGAAGGATGTAAAGTATAACGTTATGATAAAGTTACCATGTTACATGAAAACTAAAAGAGTCTGTTTATCATCCTGCAACTGTCCTCCATCCTTTAATTATCTGTTCCAGTTACAATAACGAAAAGAAAAAATGTCCAGAATTTCTGTTTTAGAAGAAAATGACATTTTTATGTACAAGAAGAAAAACTATGAAGCTGTGTGTCTTATTTGAATCATAAACAGACAAAAATACATACAGAAAATTAAACATGGAAATGTAATGGAAAAATACAACACAGAAAATTATAATCCACTGTCTGTGGATTATCCAAGGCAACAGTGACATTATTTAAAAGACATGTTAATAAATATAGAAAACGTACATAATAAAGTAAGTAAAACGGTTTTTGCTACAGTTATAAGGAGGAAAAAAATATTAAAACTTAAACACTGATTAATAAAAAGTGACAAAATGAATGTGTTTTGTTCTGGTTTAATTTTTAATTTACACAAAAGTTGGTGCATTTAAATCCCAAAGCCTTTTTCCAGCACAAACTTAGTTAGATCTCATCAGTCACTCAGTGTAATGTCATTTTCACTTTCCCAGGTTATTTGTTCGTCTTCATCTAAATAAAGTTGTGTTTGTTTGTGCTGATCTGTCTTCAGATGCCTCCCAAACCTCTGGAGCCTCTGGCCAAAAAGCTCTTGAAGGGGGTGATCGTTCTGGAGCTGCTGGGCGTCTTCGGGGCCTACGGTCTCTTTCACATGATGAACAACAGTCGAGGTAACACTTTAATGAACAGTGGGGTCGTGTCAGCGTGTCTGCAGGTCTCCACAGTAGAGATAATAAAGAAATATCCGGCGACTTCGAAGGTAGCTAGTATCAGGAGCCGCAGAGGTTATAATTCGACTCCTTTTTCAAGTTGTTTGTGTTTTAACATGAACACAGTGTAGTGTAGTTTCTCCAGAAAGCATTAAGGTCCTTGGTGTTTATTAGAGTCTCACCAGAAAGGTAGTATTGCGATCGTTGTGGACAATATTGCGATAAATGGTAATAAACTATATAATGAGACTGTGAATCCAAACACTGGAACCTGGAACTGAACCTTTGCTATTAAATTCCATTTAACAAAGTATAACAAAATCAACAGAGAAGAAGTTTCTGCTTGGCCAAAAAGACGCTACGTTTGCTGGTAGAGTTGTCCCCATACCACTTACTGATACGAGTACTTAATAATGTTGCAGTTGCAACCTTTTTCTATTATAAAAACTTTATTATTTTATATAATTACTGGGAAAATGTAATAATTTGAAACACTGTTTCTGACTGTGACAAAATAAAATAGACAACAGGAGACTTGGTGTTGATGATTCACCCACTGTGGCTCGGCTGGTGTGTGTTTGCAATACGTTTCTCTCCAAGTCACTTACCTTCAGTAACAGTGTGATGACAGCTGGGAATCACATATCTGGGCTGAGGAGCTGAGGAGGAGGAGGAATCTGGTATTTTCAACAACTGACGCAATAAAGTGATTAAGAGCTTCTGTTATTTGATCAACCTGCAGGTCGTCTCCGGACATTTTCTCTAACTTCTCCAGTGTTTGTAGCTGCCGTCTCCTGCTGGCTTTAGTGAAATGATTGTAATGTGTGTTATTCTAACACTTAGTTAACATAAAATATATTTTTTCATATACCTGGGTGGTATACTCGATACCAGTATAAGGTCTGATAGTACGTACTAGTACTTAATATGGTATCAGCAAAAAGAAGGCTGCCCTAAATGCTACCCCAATTGTTAATTTTATTTTTTTTTAGGTTTAATAAATATTTAAGCATAAATGTTTATTTCATTTCACCAGTTTTCTGCATTTCTCATTTATTGTAATTACATGTCTCATATCGACCAGATTGATTCCTCACAATTGGCATTGGCCATAAAATCCATATCGGTCGACCTCTACATATGATATGTTATAATAATATTACACGGCCAAACGAAGAAGACTGTTCTTGTTGAAAGTTCATGGTTCCACACTCTGCGTCCTGCTACACACATTTTATACATTTTCCAAAAAAACTGAGAAAGCAAAAAAAAAAACAGATTAATTTGATGGCAGTTATTTTATTTTCTGTAATATCAAAGATATCATTATCGTAATCCTGATAAACTATGTAAAATGTATTAGCATCAAAATGTTCTTGACGTATAGTGGAAGCAGAGTAAAAGTACCCAGAATGACCATATCGGATTGTAAGTATAAGTATATATATAAGTATAACTAAAGCAGCTGGTGAAGGTGGAGCCTGTATCTTAGGTACTAAGCTCTACTTGGTTCACATACTTGTACTTAATAAGTGAAAATGGAGCCTTTAAGTAAATAAATGATCATTTTTACTGTGATAATTACAGAAATCTACTAAAATAAAAACATTTGTTATAGTAAAATGTTTGACCATATCATGTTTGTTCTATTCCTGCTTATCTAGACCCAGTTAAATTAGATCAGTTAATTAAATCAGTATATTATTAACTTTTTTATTTCGACTGTAAAAACGTCAGCGTCAGATGTTTGTGAATTAAAGCTCCTGTTTTTTCTCTGCAGAGTTCAGGAGCACCATGAACAGGAGGTTTCCATCGATCCTAGAAGGTGAGCACACGTTTATTATTTGTATCACTTTTTTTTCTACTTCACATTTAATATTTAACATTAGCCTCAAAAACAAACACGTCTTTGTATTATTTGTATTATAGACACTCAGCAGGTCACTAAAGCTGCTGCTGGGACATTATTTTGCAGCACGAAGGCTACACAGATAATCTCATAAAAATTATAGTTTGACATAAACATAACATAAACATAAAAAATATCTACGTCTAAGAAATAAACAGATTATACATGTTTTGTTCAAATCCATCAACTGTCAGGTAAAATGTAAAATATCCCATATAGAGTAATTTCTATTTTAATTTAAATAATTTAAGTTTCATTTTATATTTTTCATTAGTTATTGTTGTGCTGTGTTTTTACCTTCTCTGTTTGCACAGACTTTATGCTAAGCTAACATCTCTATTTAGCAGTCTAATATGGTTAATAAATAATTAATAAGTTATACATATTAAATATTACATTTGTAGCCTGATAATGTGGTGGTTATAGTCTTTACACATTTTTTTCTATTGGCTAAACTCAGTCGCACCAAAACCAGAAACCAGGTTTCAGAAGAAGTGAAGTGGATACGGAGAAATTATTTGGTGGATAAAAATGTAAAGACATTTTCCAAAATGTCGAACTGTCCCTTTATAGTAATTCACTCAGTTACCAGTTTATTAGGAACACCTGCTGTACTGCTGTGTATCAGAACAAATCTGAAAATACGATACAGGTGTTAAAGGTACAGCGCAGTACCGTCAGCAGCATTGTGATTTGTTAAAATCAAAATTGTTTGTCATGAAAGAAAAATGTTAAATCAATATCAATATTTAGCAAATTTAGAATTATGCTTAAGGCAAAATTATTAGTAAAAATGTCAGAATTTTAACTTGTAATAAGTCATGAGAAGTCTGGGTCATAAATATGACTTGAATCCATGATAAAGGATCGCTGCCACGGTCATCTACTGGTCCAGAGTTTAAACTGAGGTTTATCGTCTTTTTTAGAATCAATCACTAAATGTAATATATATATTTAAAACATGAACATGTGATGTTCTAAGTGTATTGAACATTGTCACCTTAATGTAGAAAGTTTTATTGAACAGGACTCTTAGTTGTAGCTCAGTGTCCCTAATAAATTGGTAACTAACCAACACTCCTAACCCAGAGAAATTCAGTTTACATTAATCTGCTGCATAATATTAAGTTTCAGTAGAAACTATGAGAATATTTTAAAATATATTCACTTAGAAGTTATTAATTCAGTTTTGTTCTTTTTCTTGTTGTTTACTACATTTACCTGTGAAAAGTACAATATTTATTTTTATTGTTACATCAAGTATGAATCTGAGCCTGTTTATGTTTTATTTTGAAAGGGTGCCAGATTATATTAAAACTGAACATATGGAAAAGTTTGTGTTGTTTACGAACAGTCAAACTCTAAACAACCATGTGCCAGAAAAATAACTTTAATTTCGCCAGCTGTCTGTATGAATTATTAGATTCATGGAGTTTTATTAAAAGACCAGAACCACAGCAGCGTGAACAGTTCCTGCTCTTGTTTCCTCCCAGTCTACTACCAGTCCAACGAGTGGGCGGGCGTCTACGGCATCCGAGAGAGAGACCACGAAGCCTGGTCGGCCAAACGAGACTGAAAACGTCCGTCAGGTTTAAACAGTCCACAAAGCAACAAACGGCTACTTCTTCCTCTTCTTGGTCCCGAACGCTCTGCTTCCCGTCTTGGGTCGGCCGAACGTCGTCTTCTTGTTGAACGTCGTCTTCTTCCTGCGCAGCGTCTTGGCGTCGCGGTCGTGGATCCAGTCGTCGCGCTGAGCCTCCCACTTCAGCTGCTTCAGACCTGCAGTGATCAGCAACAAGTTAGAACAAAAATCCCTGATGCTAACGAGCCTCCTACGTCCAGAGACCAGAATCAGCTGACAGTTTACGCATCGGGTCAAATATCTTCTGTAAAAGTCATGATGGTTCGGCTCTTATTTCACATCTGTAATTCATGTTGATTCTGGGATGTTCTTTCTTTCTAACCACTGTTTTGCACTGGACCTGTCAGCAGAGAGCCGCCACCCTATGGTTCCACTGAACACGTCTCAGAAGCATCCCAGCAGTGGCTCGGTGGTCTGCTAAGTGCAGAGTCTGTTTACTGGGGAAGCTGATTCAAGAAGCACAGAGCAGATGAGACGGACAGGAAGTAAAGACGTTAATAACAAAGTCCTCTGTTGTGTCTGTAGCTGATTGACCGAATGCACTCAGTGCTGGTGCGTCTGGTGGAAAACGGGTAACAGCTACTTTTCACCAGACGCAAAGCAGCTTTGTGTGTCTGGCTTCTAGATTTCAGTATTCTCTGTGGATATTTGTGCTTTTTTTCCCACGCAAAAGGAAGATACGTTCTTAAATCAACACTAAACAAACATGAATGGATCTAATATTTTCCGTTCTTTGGTGGTAAATCTATATCAGTCCTCATAATGTCGGCAGAAAATCACTGCTGGGATGCTCCTGAGACGCTGCCGTTCTGTGCTGCTAACTGTGGCTCCAATACTGGAAACATGACAAACATTTAGCAGCTCCTCGAATTTTACTAATCAACACATCAATTTGTTTTCTATCATCTGCATAAAACTGTCAGATCTTCTTCCACTTTAGCAGTTTTCCCTGTTTCAGTGTTTGTGCTAAGCTAACCAGCTTCATATTTCTTATTTAACTGTCAACAGCTGATCAGTGTATTCGACGAAATGTTTTTTTAGAGGATTAAAGTGGTTTGTGACATTTTGATCTTTTCCGAACAAAATCACTATTACACTTGTACATCAAATTAAATTATTGACCTAAACTAAAAACCTAAAAGTAATGAAACATTTGTCTAAATAAAAGCAGAATCATCTGCTAAACAGACCATGTTTAGTTTTAATGACTCTGACCTGACATTTGATGGTGTTTTGTCATATCGATATTAATAATTTATTGCTGTAAACAGTGTTTGAAGATGACGGTTTTCTCTCTGTGGAGACGTTACGAAGCTGTGCTGGTATCCAGCCAATTCAATAAAAACATCACATTATTTCTGGCCTCATTCGTGTTTTTACACCAACACGTTGAGTTTCTCCACATCTCTAGACGACACCGATCTTAAATCTACTTCTGCTCCTAAAAACAATAATTTCACCTTCACACCTGCAACTGTACGTAAATTGTCATTTTTTAATAGAGATATTATTATTAAATTAAAATAACTTCCATGTCATCTGACCAATTGGTTCAGAATTTAGTTCCAAAATGTGTAGCTACCTGTGAAAGGTACAGCCCTTTGTATTCAATATTCATACAATATTAGTACATTACATATTTACCAATAATATTTGTATCAAGAAATTACTATTACTATAGTATAGTATTATATATTACTATTACTTTTATGTAATGTGACCAGTGGGTTTAGTTTAGTTTCAAAATGTGTAGCTATATATCCTGCAGAGGACACACCCCTTTATATTTAATATTAGTATTGTGAAATATGAAAATATGACAATATCTCAATAACTACTATGTAATGTGACTTAATATTTTGTCTGATATTTAAATCATAATCGTCATTTAGTGTTTTTTCCTATTGTCTTTTAGCCACTTCCCATTTAGTGAAGCTCAACAACCTTTTGCCGCAAATCACAACTATGTTTGTTGGTTTAACCCATTGTGATTAATTAATTAATGAACCTATTGATCACATCACATACTAGTTATTACAATACAATATTTTCATAAAAATATTACTGATAAATAAGAATATTATTAATATTAAATATAAAGGGGCGTGTCCTCTGCAGGATCTATAGCTACACATTATAGAACTGATTCAAGACTATAGGTCATATGTCATACTATATGACTTGATATTAACAGATTCTAAATCCACTAATCACAACACATGGAAGTTATGGAAATATAATAATCTCTACTCAAAAACAATCACACTTTTGCAGTCTCTAACTGTGTGTGAACAGGTACAGATGTTAATCTAATCTTGGTTTGAGCTTACCTTAACTAATTACATAGCCATGGTCATTAAGCAGTTAGAGTATATCAGCATATTTAAGTTCAAAATACAATTGAATGAGCTGATATTGATATGATATTCGCTAATATTGCTTTGGACATAAGTGAAAGGAACCATAAATAGGTCTAGTTCTGGAGGAGCAAAGAGATTGTTCGGAGATTGTGATTATTTTCTTGTGTGTTCTGCTGTAATCGTTCATTTCGCTTCACACATATATTTAAATAATATAAATATAATAAATGTAATGAACAAAACAGCTCGTCTTCAGTTTCTGCTGCCGAGTCGTTGACCTGAGGGTTTCGACATTTTAGCACCGGTCTTACCTGCTCTGTCGGTGTTGGCCATGGCGTTCAGGCCGACGTTGTCAAACTTGGAGCCGGCGTTTTCATCCAGCAGGGAGCCAAACTGAAGAAATCAAAAATACAGCATTTAACAAAGGAACATTCACACTCACACAACACAACTGCACAAATATGTCCAGTGTGTGGAGCAGAGGATTAAATCAGTCCAACCACAGTCACAGAGAGTTCAGTGTCTCCTGTGATGAAGCCGAGCAGATTTATGGAGTAAAACATTCAACAGTAACACTGAGCTTCCTCAGCAGTGCTCACCCAATCTGTGTTTTATTTAACTGTGTATGTATCATGTATGAATCCAACAGGTTTAAGAAGTAGCAGCCCCACGTGATTAATCCAGATTATTGGTAATTTGACTTTATGTTTGCTTCCAGCCTCTCCAACCTGACAATTTGCTGTTTGTTTCCTCTTCTATGAACAATGTGTGTTTCAGAATATAAAATAATTTACTATTTATAATCACTTTTCGGATTTTTAATCCCAAGTATCATTTTCCTTCCACTTCACAACTATACGACACTTTGTGTTGGTCCACCACATTAAATCTCAACAAAATACATTTAAGGTTGTAACATGACAAAATGTGGAAAAGTTTTAAGGGGTATGAATAGTTTTGCACTGTAGGAACATGCTTCTTTATTTTTAAAAAATCCACCTACTCACATACTCTGTTGTGGAAGTATTCAGATACTTCAGTAAAAGTACTAATACCACACTACAGAAATCATCCGTTACAAGTAAAAGTCCTGAATTGGCGCCAAGTAAAGTATCATCATGATACAAGAGATGAAAGTGGCCTGTCACAGTTTGTGAGACATGATTTGGTTATTTTCTATATTAATTCAGTTTGTTAGTGAGAAATATTGTCACATTTACCAGGTGATGAGTTAAAAAAAATCTTGTTTATTGAAAGAGTCCCAAGAGAAATCACCATTAGTGTGAATAACACGTTAGTAAACATTAATACTTTCATCCAAACAATGAACTGTTTCAGCTGTACGTGAGTTTAACTGAGCAAAGTGTCACGTTTATATCCGTCGTGTTTTGTTAAAACCAACAATAACTAAAACGTAAAACTAAAACATTGTAATGAAGCTTCTTTTTACAGACTCACCTCTTCAGCAGAGGCAAACAAGGCTCCATCTTTCCTCCCTTTCTTCTTCTTCTTCCCCTGTTTTAAACCTGTAAGAAATAAATCAATAAAACTGCTTGAAACTTCAGTCTGACTGGTGTCGTATGTTAAAGCACTGAGTTTACGTTACTACACTCTAATGAAGGTGAAGCGAAGGAGCGAACTTCAGCACAAACCTAAAGATCCAGAGAAGTCGAGCTCCTCTGAGGATTTTCTCTTCCCCTTCTTGGAACGAGGAGAAATATCAGGAATCTGCACGTCTTCGTCTGAATCTGCAACAGTTTTCATTTCATTACTGGACGTAGAAAAAAGGTGTGAACCATAAACTATGGCAGATGTTGCACGTTTTTAAAGATTCAAACTTTAAAAGCCAGAATACTAGAGTATACTAGAGTCGCACTAGACTAGATTACACTGGTCCTGTATCAAAAGCTTCTTATTTAAATTTATTAATTCGTTCTTCAGTTTTCAGATGTTTACGTGACCAACATAAGACAGTCACATGGAAGTGTGGACACACTGCATCTTCTTCGTGTTTTGTTTCTCAGTTTTAACTCGAGGTTGTGGTTTACACACGTGGACTCACCACTGAACGCAGCATCATCATCCTCCAGCTCCGGCACTGGAACAAAAAAGACAAAACAAGGAAAGAAATAAACTCAGTTCTGCAGCAGTAACATCGTCAGCACATGTTCCCAATGTTCAAAACTGGAATCTCCATACAGACAGTTCCTACCTTCTTCATCATCATCGTCTAATTCATCTCCAGCTCCTTCAGGATCCATGAACGTCCCTCCTTCCTCCTCCAGTTCATCTCCAAAGTCTTCCTCATCCATACTGCCCAGAGACACCTCCTCATCGTCCAGGTCGTCCACATCAGAGTTGTCCAGGTCTGAGTCCGAGTCCTCCTCGGTTTTCTTTCCTTTTTTGCTCTTCACATTACTGACAAATATCAGGGAGATGATTTTGTTAAAATGTATGATTTAGTTTTTAAACTTGAAAAGTGATGACAGTTAAAGGGTCACAGTTGGGTTGATGAACATTTCTGGCAGTTGTAGGACCAAAGTGGGATGAAGGAAGCTCAGAGTTGCTACAGAAACCAGAGGGGTTGATTTTTCACTGTGAACTGATGAATCAGTTTGTCTGGAAACTATAAAACAAACCAGCTGAAAATTCATTACAAAGCTTATGTTAGGTTTAAATAGTTAGGGTGACTTCTAAAGTCACTGAGGAAACACAAACATGGAAAGACACCTCGGACATACTAATCTGTCTTTAGGTTTACATGAAACCGAAGTCCTGTGTTGGTGTTGGACTTTATGTGACACAGCACAAACATAAACCAGAAGTGTACTCACCCTGCAAAGTCCAGATCATCGCCTGGCAGATCCGTGAAGTACGAGTCTCCCTCACACGAATCTGTTTCAGAACAAAGTCACGTGAGTTTAAAACGTCACAGCACATCCACGTCAGACAACATGAGCGGACAAGTGATAATCAAGGACCCGTTCTCCCGCTCCACTCCCTGCCCAGGCTGCTCCGCTACAACTGCACAAATATACTCCAAAATAATAATAATAATAATAATTAAAAAAAAGGCTTCACGTAGCTTAAACCATGCTCCGCTGTGTCTGATGTGCACTGAAGTAACGAGCTTACTCTGACAAACGCAGGTGATCTGGGAGCAAGTTTACCTGCAATCTAACATCCTGGATACTAGGGTTGTGCCATATATTGTCCACAATAATAACGATGTAAATTTTTACACAATAGAAAAGTGTAATTTGACGATTATGGTGTGACGACGCTTCGCTTTTAAATCAAACTCCACCTGAAGAGCGACTGGAAATTAAACTAACACCAAAGTGCCTCAGAAATCAGATTAACGTCAGAAAGTAGCAGCTTCTAAAATAAGTCAGTCGTTTAAAAAGAGACATCAATTAATTAGTCAAAGATGCAGTAACAGTATACACATATTTCCAGTAACCAGATTTCTTGAATACATGTAAAATCTGAGTAACCTGGTTATTAAACTGCATGTAAACACAGTCGGAGACAGAAATATCGCAATATAATTTTAAGGCTACGTTGCTGTGAATCAGCAGCTCAGGTTCATTTAAGCTGATGACAAGTTGTGCAGGAGCTGCCAGTTGTATGTAGCCACAGGTCAGACCTATCGCTATGTTACACCTCTGAACTGATCGCTGCGCCTCAACTCACCCAGCATTTTCTCAAACTCGTCATCGTCCACTTCCTCCACGCTCTCGTCGTCGCCGTCTCGTTGTGGCCGACGAAGCTGCTTCTCCTGCTGACGTTTCTTGAAGAAGCTGTCGAAAATCCAGCAAACAAACTAAATCACAAACTGACTCAAAATGGCTTCAGTCCTCTGAAACACGTGGCAGCGTTTCGAACTCACCGGTAGAAGAAGATTTCATCCACAGGGATCTGACTCTCTTCTTTGGCCAGAAACTCCTCACAGTTCACTGAGAGACAGACAGTGGTTACACGTCACAAAAAAGCAACAGAAACTAGAGGCATCTGCTGGTAAAGTCATGGTGAATTCTACAAATTAGTCAACAGCTCTCCTCAGAAACTAACCTGGTAAAGAGCCGACAGGTAACTTCTGTTTGGGCTTCAGTGCCGCAGCGTCTGTGTTTTCTGAGAAATAAAAACACGAAGGCATAATGAATAAAACCTGTCGCCATATGTGAAATTACACACAGCACAAAGATACTTAAGTATTTATTACGTTTTCCCTTCAGCTGTTTGGGGTTTCTGAAGACAAATCGATCCAAAAACCGCATCAGGGTGAAGTCCTGCAGAGGGTCACCGGAGTACTGGATGAACCCTCCCTGGAGAAACAACAAACGTTTGATGCTTATTTACCCCTCAACACCACAACGATGTGAGAGAAACGTGAAAGAGGTTTAAGTTTTACCTGCAGGATGGTTTTGGCAAACAGCGACACTGAGGGATGGAAGTGCAGAGTGAGCTGCAGAGGAACACAAAGGGAACGTTAGAGCATCTCATGCTGAAGGTTTCCCAGTTAAAGGTGGTGATATTTTTAGGGAAAACATGTTTTAGGACTTTGTTTTCGTGAAGTTCCTGAAATTCAACTGAGTCCTCCAAGAGAAATCTATCTGGGGAAATCAGGTTTCTATGGAAACTTGATTTAGATGATGGTTAAGAAATTAGATTACTGCAGAAAACCTGGTAACTTGTGTAAATGGTGTTACTGGATTCATCTCATCTGCTACTGGATCAAACATGTTTAATACACGAACCTGAAGGGACTTTAAGATTGTGTCTGTAAACCCTTCACACTACAGGATCTTTACCTGGATTCCTTCTGGATCCAGTGTGCAGGTTTTGGTCTTTGCATCTCTGTTTTTCCAAAACGTTACGTGGCGTGTGTGTATAATTACATTCTCACCTTCTGCAGTTCCCACAAAGTCGTGTGATCAGCGCCGCAGAACAACGGGTTTCTGTGCAGCGGGTCGTAGCTGCTCATGCTCTTCCCTCCTGAATGTAAAAACAAAAAACAAACAGTTAACAACACTGAACAAAAACTGCAAACGGAGTAGAAGACTTCGGATGGATTTTGTCTCTGGTGTGGCCGTGAGGTGTGGAACATGATCATAAACATAACTATATAAATGATTGATAAATGATTTAGATTTTTTACTCCTCACTTGTGAGTCACTTTGGATAAAAGCGTCTGTCAAAGACTAAATGCAAATAAAAGCTCATAATAATCATCATAATTATTTTACATAATTTACATAACACCAAACTGTAAAATTCTTCACAGACCTTCCAGGTTCTGGTGATGTACCCATGATGCTGTGGGTTTGGCCTCCTCTGCTCCAACACTCTCCCCTTCCTCCAGTTTGTCGGCATCCACGAAGTGCTCTTCATCATCGTCATCGTCATCATTAGCATCATCTTCGTTGTTCTCTTCGGCGAGGTCTTTGAACTCCTCGTCCTCTCCGTCCTGAGTGAACACAGCAAAGAGACGACTTAAAAACCAAACTGTGGTTGTCCTACCTGATTATTGGTGCCGATATGTGCGACAGTCTTACCCCCTCCTCCTGCAGCAGTATCTTGAGGGCCGGCTTTGACCTCATGACCTCCGACACCAGGAACAGCGCTCCGCAGGCGAAGCTGGGATTCTGCTCGGCGCTGACCTGCAGCAGACGCTTCACGAAGGCTTTGACTCGCCGCAGAACGATGTCGGCCTTCAGAGACTTGTACAGGAGGTTGAGGAACATGCTCTGTCTGGACGACGACGACAACCCGGGGTCCAGCAGCTTCCTGCGGAGCCGAAGAGCAAGCTGACATTCAGACCCAGTGTCCTTCTATTTAAGCTCCTTCGTCAGCTCATTCCTTTTATTTCCTTGAAATAATGTTTCATGACGTGCATCATTTTGAAATTCTAAATTCTTTAAAAAGTAAAGTGTTGTTTCAATACAAATTTCCTTGAAGGATCTTAATGTTGAGGCTCTGAAGCTTTAAATGGCTCCAGAATTAATATCAGATCTTTTACTTCCACATCAACCTTCACAGTTTTAGATCCTCAATATATAAAATATCAAACTGTTTCTCGTTCCATGTGAGGTTCTTCTTTTTTTTGTTTAAATGATTTATATTATCAATTAACTCATTTTTTTAAACTTGATTTATTTTCTATTGAAAAGCACTTTGTACCTTGTTCACGATAATCCTTCTTTTATACATATTATAATAATAT
>OMLM01013787.1:3208-25663 GCA_900302695.1 Helostoma temminkii | reverse complement strand
AGTACTGAGTTAATCCTAGTACTAAACTGATCCTTTCACTTATATATATATATATATATATATATATATATATATAAATTAATACTGTGGTCAAATTACTGTTATTTCCAAGTTCTTGTTTTTTTGTCTGTCCTACTGAAAAACATTGCTAGCTTGATTTGAGCCTGTACTTTAAGTATTAATAGTAGTACTAGTAGTATTTTTATTCAGACTAAATAAGCCATACTTGTCCAAACAACATTTTTATACCATAAATCCAACATTATTACATTAAAAAAAGAACTGTACATACATTTCATGGTGCAGGGTGTTAGTTACATTCTGGTTGGGTTTAGTGAACTTCTTTAATCTTACACAACTGTTGTCATCTTGGTTTAAACAGTTTCCACTTTAAATCCACTGTGGAGTTAAACGTCAGTCTCTTTATCAGACTTTCTGATATTTCTATATTCTTGACTGGAGGTTGAACTTCGACACCTTCTGTACTGCTACACAAACTGCACACTGTTGGTCACAACAACCTGCTGGCACAAATCACACTCCTCATGTCTGTCACACAACAATCAAGCACCTGGTCATGTCTGTGGATTCCAAACTGCAGCCAGTCAGGTGACTGCAACCACTTTACTTTAGATTAATTTGTGATTATCTTAGTTTGTTAAAATATTTTTGATACTAAAAACTGTCAGGCTGCATTAAAAAATGGCTGATATTCCTACATGGTGTTTATTTCCTCTCTGTTTATTTCTGTCCTCACTTTACACTCTACTCACTTTAATAACGCTCCACATCCACTGCGCTGGTGCAAAGAGCCAAACATCTAAACTGTCTCACTCTTATCAGAAGAATCTGTTTCATAGTGACTTCAGCTTATCCAGCTTCGTGTCCACAGCACAGACTGACCATGTTGAAGCACGTCCAGTCAAAATAAAAGTTAAGGAAACAAACCAGGCTTCCAGACGGTTACATCCCTGATGCTGAAGGTCACTTTCCTCAGATAACACCTGACTCTTCTGAGATGGAGACATGTGACTGATGTTAATGCCTCTTAACTGGCAGCGTGTGAAAAGAGCCACCTGTTTAGGAGACGTTTGGCATCTGGTGAGTGAGTGGGAAATGTATTATTGCAGGAAAACACTGAGCTGGAAGGTTTAATGATATTTAAGACAAAGAGTGTTCTGCATCAAACTCTCAGTCATTTGGCAGATGTTTTTAAAAAACCACCATCAGGAGAAGATTTGTTTTTATTAAAATATTCCATAACAATGTCAAACTGATTCTATTCTCATCATAACAGATGATATGTTTAAGTGACACTTGTCTTTATTTGACTGACAGCAGACAGACAGGAGACGTTGGTGGAGAAGAAGGTGACGTGCAGCACAGGCGTCGAGCTGTGACTCTCATTTATCAGTTACTTTTTAGGCTTTAGTGCAACTGTTGTGATCACATGAGACAAAACTTTTTTCTCATGTAACACCTGAAAGTTGCCACCAGGGCACAGAACATCTATTATCATTACTTCAATCTGCAGCACACAGTGTCTGACATTAATGTCTGAGTCACCAGCAGCGTGAACATTTTGTTCAGCTCCTCTGTTCTGTTCCACTCTGGCGGAGGTGGAGGGTGTAGACGGCACGAGGCTGAGGGACGTAGATCAGCCCGGGGTGCTTCTTCCTCAGGACGCTGTCGTTCCACAGACAGGTCACCCAGACCGCCACCAGAAGCAGAGCTGCTGAGAAACTAACCAGAGACACTGGCAGGTTTGCTTCCCTTCTATGGTCCTATAAAACTATCTCAGTAGTTATAACACACAAACTCCTACAGCAGGATTATTATTATTAGATTATACGACCATTCCATCGTGCAGGAAGATAAAGATAAACAAATGAGAGTGAAGTCAGATTCACAGGGTGATAAACTGTGCTAATTAATTTAGAAATCATTCTACAAGTGTCTTTATTAGTATGAAGTCGGTACTGAAGTATCCAACATGTTGACCTGCTGATGTTTGTTTAAAATCATTGTTGCTTTGACATGTTGGCTCAGAATGAGATTTTTGAATAATTAGAGGCATTAACTCTTGACCTTCAAATTAAAAGTCCTCTTAGATGGTGTATTGGGCCTCATTTACCGTTGCCAAAAGTTTTTCTTAAATTTATGATTCATGACATGACTCAAACCACAGATGTGCTTGTCTCTGAAGCCTCCGTTCATACCTGCAGAGCATGAAGAGGCCGTTGCTGTCAGGGACCATTCCTCGCCTCCTCTGGTGCATCACTGTGGCCGCCATGGCGAAGAAGGTGAAGATGAAGAGGATGAAGGTCTGTCCCTCAGTGATCAGATACCTGTCAGGAAGGGTCACAGGGAGGGTTACATGCTGTGTGTGTCTGCTTTCAAAGCAAAGCACCAATTAAAATTGAATCTTAATTGGTCCGATAGCCATGTCACAGCACATCAGCTCTTCGGTTATAGTGTTGCTGCTGGACTCACTTTGTGTTAAGTGCATGATGATGGTTTCTCTCTAAAGAAAGATATTTAATCTCAACTCAAACTGTCCATCCATCAGCTGACCGGACAGGACCTGGCTACAGGCAAGTTCACATAAAATCACCCTTCTGACTTTAGATTTGACAAAGTGCTGTAATAACAAAATCTGGACAGAATAGAAATGTGAGAGTTTAGCTAATGAGTTAGTGGAAGGGAAAAAAAACAACAACTCAGGATTTAAATGCAAACTAAAGTCAGCGTCAATGTAAAAGCTACAGTTTGTGTTTTTAATATCATTAACATTGTTCCACTTTCTTCCCTAAGTACTGAGCTCACTGACTAATGTATTTAGTCTGCAACACCTGAGAACTGTCTAATCAATTATTACTAACACCTGGAGACACACAGGTGCTACTGGTGTATTGTTCCTGAGACTTCAGTTACAGCATCAGATCAGCTGTTATCAGATGGAACAAGTCAGAAGTCACCACTTGATAACAGCACAGCGCCACTGTGAACTCCAAACCAGCAAATATACGTACATGAAAATGAACAAACAGGTAGCAGAGGTAGCAGAGGTACTGGTCATGGCAGCACAGAAACACTCTAAGCTGGGCTGGAAGTCTGTGCTGAGATCATGTATGACTTTCAGATACAGACTGACAAACCAACCAGACATAGTAGTGGGGAAAGGACAGGTGTAGTAATCCCAAGCGATGGCAACATCAGGAAGAAGAAACATGAGAATCTTGCTGAGAGAAGAGCTGGGAAAGATGTGGAAGGTGAAAGCACCATAGTAAGAGAGAGGCTGCAGCAGATTCTGTTCAGAAGAATGCTGAGACACTGTGCAGGGCCCAGAAGTAGTAATACTAGTGGAGGTTGGAGGAAAAATACTTCCTTTTTTTATATTGTACACTAAAAAACTGTATTAGTATACTAAGTAGTAAATTAGAGTAGTGAAAACAGTATTGTATCAATGCAACATAAATCCGACTCTGCCCCGTTTTGACCTGTGGTTCTGGAGATGAGCTGACCTCCTCTGGCTTGACGACCTCTAATCACCAGTGTCACAGTCAGTCCGATTCTATGCTTGCTAATTTACTCTGCTTCCAACACATCAACATTAAAAACTGACAGATCTTGATAGGTTCCATTAACCATCAAGAGGTGGAGATAATCAGAGAGGTAATCAGTGCTATTCACCTGTCAGTGTGTCTGCTGTTGTGGGTCATTGGTGTATTGTACTGTCTTCATATAGACTAGATGGTGTTGGGGCGTGAGCAGTTTAGTTTAAACGACTTTAACATCTATGAGTTCAGCTCTCCAAACACTAGGACACAACACTTCTACTGCAGTTCTGTGTATACAGGAGCTGCTAATCAAGCTACAGCTGAGAACATGGGAGCTGTTTCTACTGTTCACACTGATAAAGAAGGAATTTCACTTCTGTCTGGGGTCGGCCTCGTTGCTCCGTCTGCATACGAGCGACTCAGAAATTTAGTGAAGAATGAACGAGTCGTCACATCTCATCCTCTCACAGTTTACACAAAACTTGTTTACACAAACTAATTTAGATTTGTGCACCTGCAGCTTCCTGATGGCCTTAATCACCACTTCCAGCACAAACTGGTTTCCCTGAGCGACTCCATCTGTTTCTCACTTTGCGCATTTCATTACAAAGACAAATAGTTTCCCCTCTGGCAACGTGCAGATCAGACATATAAAATTAGAATGTCACAGTCAAGTTGGTGATGTGTATCTTGTTTAGTTCTCTGCTCAGAGCCACTTCAGCAGGACTCAGTACATCTACTGTTGCAGGGACCAAACCTGCGCTCAGACCTGAACCAGATCTACTAGTGAAGCAGTCTGACCAGTAGTAGGCGGCGTTGGGGAGAAGAAGGATCCACGCTGCTGACGGCATCTTCTCTTCCTGCTTCCTTTGACAGAAACAACCACTGAAGAAGAGGAAGAGCACGAGGAAGAGAGGAATGTACCTGCAGAAGAAACACAAAGAGCAGTTACAAAAACGTTTATTTGTTAACTTAAATTTGATTGATTCTCCTCAGTTTCATGTTTTAAATTCACACGTCAGTTGTCATTTTACATTTTCCTTGTGTTATGTTATTTAGGTGTTACTGGCTACTTAGCATAAAGCTAATATAAATACTATACACTGAAACATGTTGATAAAAGGAAAAGTTGGGAACTATTACAAATAAATTAAAGATATAAATATTGGAAGGATACATACATCAATCTGCCACAACATTAAAACCACCTGGTGGTGCACAGGGGTCAGTATGAGCCTCTGACCTATGCGGCTGCAAAGCCCCATACGCAACAACCTTTGATTGTGTGTGTGTTTTGTTGCTCCTTTGATTCTTGTAATTCAATTTTAATAATATAGCAATAATCACAACAGAATCCTCACAAGGCACTTCACTTATGAAGGTCAAGACCTTAGTGAGTTATAGAAAGAGAAACCCAACAACCCCCACTGAGCAGCACTAGGAGATGGTGGTTAGTAAAAACTGCCTTTAACAGAGGAAACCCCCAGCAGAACCAGGCTCGGGGGGGTGGCCATCTGCCTTGACCGTTTGGGTTGAGTGGAAAGGGAGGGAGAAAAGAAGAGCAGACCATAACAAGTACCAGCATTAAATTTGACTGCATGCTGACCTCTGACCACCACAACATTAACACCACCAGGTGGTTTTAATGTTGTGGCACTTTGGAAGAGTTCACTACAGTTGAGTTCCACTGGGTGCCAGCTAAAGTTAGCTATCATTGAGTTTGGCTAGTTAGCTGACTGTTTTGTCTGTTTGACTGGAAGTAGTGTAAAACCTAATGTCATCTTTTACAGGCATGAAAAGTTCCTAAGCTGTAAATCCAGGGCCCAGCGACAAACAACTGGGCAATCATGTGTTTCCTCACATCACTAGAAGTGTTGCTATTTATTCCCAGTGATGCTTCACTGTAAAAGGACATGATTATGTAGATGTATCGTTGCCAGTTCTCATTATATGTTCATTGTGTAGGTTTACAGGTCTGAGGAACTGGGACCTGGAAGTTGTGCATTTAGTCACATCAACACATTTTGATGAGTGAGTTCACCTCTTTGGCTGAACTCTGAGTGGGAGTGTGGTGCCATTTGCAGGATACATTACAATGTGATTCACATAAGCACCTGATATGAGCAATGAAAGAAATGCTAGAACCAAAATAGTTCAGTGATATATACAAATAACATGTCACATAAACTCTCCAGGAAGGTTCAGTGTTGCCTCAAGAGGACAAAAGAGACAGTCTGAGAAGAAATGTCCAAGAATAATATTAAAAAAGCAAAAAAAAAAATATTTTTTAAACGAGACATTTTTAAATAACCTTGGTGATGTGGGGAACTTGTTTACATGCTCCAATTTATGCTTCTTATGTTCCTGTACTTTCTAGAGTATAATCCAGGGGTCTAGTTTACCTCCAGAACCACTGTCCTGCTTGGTTCCGACCCACCCTGCTCTACCCACTGCTGATTACCTGGATCAGGTGTGTTCAGCCAACCAGAAGCTGTAATGCAGGAATGGCTGTGGCTCTCGAGAACCAGGGTTAACCAACCTTTCTTTTTTTCTCTCTTTTGTTTTGTGTAAAATCTTCAAACTTACAACAAATGAAGACAAAATGGCAGAAGTCACCAGGAGACTGATGATTAACATGCAGATGAGGTGAATATTTCTCTCTCTGTGTTAAATCTACAGTAATTATCACAACACAGGAACTGACTGGTGTCATCACAATGAAGCACAAATATGCATATACACAAAGAACAGAGAGTGTGTGGAAATGGGATTGGGAGGTGGGGGTGGTAGGCAACTGCTCACTTTTGCTTCAAGGCCCCAAGTAGATAAATGTGACTTAAAGTCATCATGGCGATGATGCTGCCAAACTGCGTGCAGCACATCTAAGAGCAGGGGGGAGGGGTCTGATCTCCTCTGGAGAGGAGGTGAAATCTCCTGCGTGGGTGAACTATGGGTACATAAACATCTGACTGACAGCAAACCACAAAAGCACAGAGCTATTACGAGCTTTATGCTGCTGCATTAATGTGAACGCTTCCTCCATTTCTACTGAGACACTACAGACACACAATACAAATCAAATTCATTTTCAGTAAACCACAGTGTAACTACACGTTTTTTATCTGAAGTCCATAAATCAAAACCATTTTATTCCCAACAGAGACAGAGAGACGGTGACGACAGCTGATATCTGGGAATCACAAAGCCACATCCAGATCATTTTAAACCTTGGTCCGAGCCTTCAAGTCTTCATGCTAAGCTAGGCTAACCAGGACTTTTACAGTACACACAGACGTGAGGTCGACTTTCAACCAGCTCCTAATCTTCTAATACCCATTAAATACTGTAACTACCTGTGTATGTAGCAGTGCAGCAGCATGTGCTGGCTTTAAGATACTGCATCTTCAAGAACACAAAGTAACAATGTAAAGGTTGTATGAGATCTGTGCAACTTCACTGTTACATGAAGCTTAAAGACCAAAACGAGGAGGAAGCTCAGAGGTGATCGTGCCTGGAATGATCTGCCTCTGCACATTAGACAGGCCGCTTCATTTTCTGTTTTTAAATCTCTTCTCTATGGCCTTTGACACCTTGTAAGATGCTGACATTTTTATGTGTGTGTGTGTGTGTGTATATGTGTTTGTTTATGTATATGTATATGTGTGTGTGTATATATGTATATCTTTTACATTTTGTTGTTTATTAATTATTTATTTATTTATTGTACTGGTATTGTTATTATATGTACTTTTATTTACTAACTACCCTTGTACACTTTGGTCCTTCGTGGTAGTTTTTGGAAGTGCTTTATAAATAAAGTTGGATTGGATTGGACCAGTAGAGGAAGGTGTAAAAGTAAAACAGTAATAGTACAGTGTAGAATCTGTAGAACGACTCTGTTTAAGTAAAGGTATAAGCAGATTATGAGACAAAAGGCCCCTGGGCCCTGGGTATAAGCCTGTATAAGCACAGGCTTATGCAGATCCCCACCCCTCACCTGTAGTGAAACAGTCCGAGTCATTGTGAGCACTTGTGTCTATATGGTTGGTCACATCTTACTGTTTTCATTTTCATTAGTTTGTGGCCAATTGTCACCTTTGAATATGGTTTTAGGTTCAGGACGTCCATGTCCTCCTGGGCCTCTGGGCCTGTGCCCAACTGGCCTGTTTAGTAATAGAACCATGGTAACAATGTGCTAAAATTAAATGCATTAAGTTATACTGGATGGCCCATAAAACACTACATCATCACGATAACCTCACACCAGAGAAGCTCAACCAACTACAGACCAAATGTGGGTTAATCCGCTGCTTAAAATACTGTAGTTCCCAACAGATGAACAGTTTCCTCCTGTGAGTGTGGGATTAAAGTGTTGATTTGGAAAATAAAGAATTATCAAATATCATCTGACTTGTGCTCGAATGTGTTTCTGACATACATGATTTTCATCTTCTTACCACATCAGATGACCCAGAGTGTTGTCACAGTAAAACAGAAGCTCGACAGCATCGATCTGCAAAATAAAACATTCATCACTTTCAAAGAGCTGAGCCACTGCTGCTTCCTGTCTTCCTCACTTCTGTCTATTCATATCTAATCTTATCTGTTTTACATATTCAGCTCCAGTGTGATTTTACCGTTGGCCAATAGTGCTTCCAAAACACACGATATCAAATATGCTGTTAAAAATAAACTGTGATGTGACTGTGCTTCTGTGATGTGGATGAAAAAGAAATAATCAGCTGAACATAATGACTGCAACCAAATATCCACTGTGAAAGCAGAGCTGGAAATAATCAGTTTGTGCTCAATCACTTTTTTCAATTTCTCCTAATATTTCCTTGTTTACTCCAGTGAAAGTGAAGAAGAAGGCAGACGTCTGATCAGTGGCTGAAAAACCTAAAGGTTTCATTTTCATAACGAGATTTAAACTGCAGCTCACAACGTATTTAATAAACATAAACATATTTATGTCTTAATTCTTTATGTACTGCAGACAGACAGAGCTAAAACTGGAAACAGTGTCTGATCCAGTATCTACCAGGGATGAGGGTCTGAGCTCCTTCATGACTGGATTCTCTCTGACCGACAGGTGCAGCTGATAGCCAATCAGCAGGAGCCGTCGGGTGATGGAGTCAGCCACCAGGTGGAAGCTGGTTCCCATGACGACGGCGATGATACCCAGGTGGACGGCCGGGCGAGGCAGAGTCCTGGGGCTGCGTTCAAGCATCTGCGACAGAAGAACAGACTCTCATCTGAAATATCTTCACATGAGTTTGTTATTCAGTGCGAAGCGATGATGTTGTGCGTCTGAGTTACTTTGAGCAGAATGAGCGGCGCCGTGATGTTGTACAGCAGGTGGAGGTATTCTGCAGCACCAGGGCGGTTCAGAGGAAACCAGGCCGCAGGGAGGACGAGCTGCCGAAGAGTCAAAAAGAGTCTGTTCTATGTATCTGTCTACAGTGGAAAACTGCCTCTGTCACCATCAGCTGTGTTCCAGGCCTGTCAACCCAGAAAGTGAGTTTAAAGACAAATTCACAGATTAAACATCTGGATGATGAACAAAATTATAAAAGTGTATTTAATTGTACAAATATCTAAACCTAAATCACTATGTACCAAAACACTTTTTATTTCCATCCCTGAGGAAACCAGCCTCCACAACAGACTCAATCAGCAAAGCATGAAATTCGTCCTGCAGCACTAAACACCCCTTATCATCCCGTTACCATGACAACAGTTCGGCCCACATCCAGGATCCAGTTCTGGACGGTGAAGCTGAGCCAGACGTGCAGGTGAAACCCGGACTTTGACAGAACCGCCTCCGCTTGTGCAGAACCAGCAGAGCGGCTGCAGAGAACAGACAGGAAGACGAAGCTGACTGAGCAGAGCCTGAACGAGACGCTCAGCTACTCCACACATTGTGCAGCGAAGGATAATAACGATCAGAAAAACAATAAAACTGTGTCATGCTTTACTGAGCTGCTGGTACCACGACTGCTCTCTTTTATTAAATAGGTTTAATGACACAGCTGCTATTTCCCATCAGCTGTTTGCTTAATCAAGTCAGCAGATGTAAAAACATGAACATCAGAATCTGATACCAGTTCAACAGTTCAACAGGAAGTGCGACACAGGAAGAAGCAGCATGAACACGCCCCACCACACGTCTGTGTCTGGTGTGTGTTTAGTCTGTTATGGATTTGTTCAGGTCCTGTCACAAAGCATTCAGCCTCTTCCTGTGTCTCTACTATGTTATTTCATGTGTGTTTATATATTTCCATTCAGCTGCACGTCCATCGCCTCAGTCACCACCTGACATTCCTCCTCCCAGTCACACCTGCTCCCACCTCACCCAGTCTACTGCTAGAGATGTGTCCTATAGCTTCCTGGTGCTGTGTTTCTGTGTCTCTGACTGACGGACCAGAGGACCTGTCTATCCACCTGTCATGGTCCTGCCTCCCACTTCCTGTTTCCCCCTCTGATTTCCCTCTTATCTCTCTAAACACCACCGACTCCTCTGAACCTGTGGGACATGTGCTGTGTTTTTTCTGATTGGACCACATCTATGAGTGATAACCACAGGCTCAGAAGAGGCTCAGTTCTGAAGGGACTAATGCAGAGGACACAGTGTCCTGCTGCTTCCATCTGGACTCGCTGTCTAATCAGGTCACTGACGCAGAACACAGAAACGCGTGTTTTTATTTACTCATTTTAGGACAAGAACCAAACAATCTGAGATTTAAAGATGAAAGTCTGAATTTTTAGGAAATAAAGTTGATATAATTTAAGTGATGAGTAACATTTCAGTTTCACATCCATCAGTCTGTTTCATCTTGCTTTTCATCCTCAGCCTCAGAGAAACAGCGTTCTGATGAAAGGAAGTCGTGTTTGTGTTCTCTTTCTATCTCTCTTTCTTTCTTTCTTTCTTTCTTTCTGAGAGAAATCTTTCCCTCACACCAGAGTGGGTTTTGTTGAAACCAAACATCACACAGCTGCAGTTTCATTGATTATGAAAAATGAATTTTACAAACCTGCACGTGAATGTTGCTGCATGCAGAGCTGTGTTCTGTCTCTTCCGGATACGTGGATCCATCTTTGTCTTCCACTCTGTTGTTCTAACACCTAGTTTGAACTGTTTAAATCGTCAGCCTTGAAACAAACCACACAGTTAAGACTCGGATGAACAACGTTGTCGTCTCTGTTCCATCACTTGTGTTGATTAGTTTTCTCCTGATGTTTCTTCTCCTTACGTTGGTGCTGAAGCTGAACACGTCTCCTCACTTCTGCTCCTGAAACTAAACCTGGTAAAAAGTGAAAAAACGTAAAGACGAAAGCAGCCTGTGTGCAGGTTTATCTGCCAGCAGATAAGCTCGTAATCTGTATAAACCTCCCTCCAATTTGTTTATTAGACCATTAATCTGGTTTCAGATGAACACAGAAGCTTATGCTCCACCTGGGCTCCACAGTAAAGACCAAAAATACCTGGAAAACACGTTTTCATTTGACTGAAGGGAACTGGGGAGAAACAGAGATGAAGATATTACAGGCTGAGATGAGAGGTGTGGTCACATAAACAAATCTTGACTATTCTCAGCTAATAATCTTCTGGCAACACAGAAACCTGCAGATTAATTCACAAACCTTATGCAGCTTGGTCATCAGCTCTGGTAGGTGAATTCATCACTGCAGATGCTGAGGATCGTAAAAATGTGGTTTTTAATCATTTACATTTTCATTAGCTCGGGAGTTTTTAATTGAATCCCCAAACCACAGCAGACATTCAGGTAGAGACTGATTATTAACTGCACTGAATGAATGAGTCAAACTTTGTGTCAATCACTTATCATTTAAATCTCTCACAAGGAGGATGTGATTATAAGTAACAGTGAAAAAGAGAACACAGCCCTCGTAATATTTTTTTATGAGAGAAGGAATAATATCTACAAAGTTATATCATTATATTATATTATTAAAACATAAGTGTTCCCCTCCGTTCCCCTCCCCCTCCGTTTATGTTAATAAATCACATATAAGAAAGATAGAAAGACAAAGTTTAAACAGGAGTATAATGTCAAAGACAAATGATTTATTTTATATTTTGATTCTTGAACTTGTTTTCATAAACTGAACCTTATGTATTTGAATTTTAATAATTTTATGCAATGGTATAGTTCAAATTCCTCCTTTTTTAACCATTGATAGAGTAACAGTGGAACCTTTACGCGCTGGAGAAAGTTCCAGTCGGACGTGTTTTTAAGTTGAACGGTAACTTCCGGTAGTGACTAGCTAGCTAAAGGGGAAAGTTCTTGCGTTTTTTTCGAAATATTTGTCGCTGTTTGGTGTTTGTAGTTATACAAATCGTCTAGCCGTGTGTTTTCATAGCGAATAACATGAAACCAGTGTAATATTATCAAATACGTAGCTTTAAAAGTTCTGGTTTAAAAGAACAGTTGGGTAAGTTTAGCAGAGTAGCTAACCGGCTAGCTCGCTCAGCTGACGACTGATACTCGGCGTCCGGAGACAGAAACCCAGAAACTGGACGGTCGAGGTCGGACAGTTCACTTGAAAGCGCCGTTAGTCGGGTTTCTCAGCCTTTCCCTTGTGTCTTTAAGGGAAAATAGATATTTTTCATGTGAGCACGGGGCCTTATTTCGACATTTTAATGGGAGGCGGCTTGCTTTGGAGGAGTGGACATTGCAGGCGTCACTTGCGAAAAAAGCGGAGGTCCTGGCTACCTGTCGGGCTCAGATGGAGTCTCTGGCCGGCTGCGTGTACAAGGCAGCCAGCGAGGGCCGAGTCCTGACCCTGGCCGCGCTGCTGCTCAACTACTCCGAGACAGAGACCCAGTACCTGCTGAGCTATGTGACCCAGCTCGCAGGGCAGAGGTCCACTCCACTGATCATCGCAGCCCGGAACGGACACGACAAAGTGGTCCGGCTGCTCCTGGACCACTACAGAGTGGACACTGAACAGACCGGCACGGTTCGGTTTGACGGGTAAGAGCTGCCACCGAGGCTGGACATTTGTGAAGTCCCTGTGTCACAGAGAGACTCTGTGCCGGAGTCTAGTCGCAACACTCATAAGTCAGAAATAAGCTTCATTTTTGCTTGAACCGTTTCTGTGTCAGTTAACATTATTCTATCCTTCTGATGATTCTGATGTCAACTCATTAACCACTTTTAAAATCTGTAGTTTCTGGTTGGTTCAGGGATGACTGTGGATAAGTTGGTAGGGCATCACGACATGTTGCCTCAGCCTTCTGGAACAGTCTTGTTTTTACCTTTTGTCTGAGATGAGATTAGAACTTTCTGACTGTGTCCTGACCTGCTGTCTCTGTCCGTCCTGCAGCTACGTCATCGATGGGGCCACGGCGCTGTGGTGTGCAGCTGGAGCGGGACACTTTGAGGTGGTGCGTCTACTGGTGGGTCACCGGGCCAACGTTAACCACACCACCATCACTAACTCCACTCCGCTGCGGGCCGCCTGCTTCGACGGGCGACTGGACATCGTTCGCTACCTGGTGGAACACAGTGCTGACATCAGCATCACCAACAAGTACAACAACACCTGCCTGATGATCGCCGCCTATAAGGGCCACACGGATGTGGTCAGATTCCTGCTGGAGCAGGGCGCAGACCCTAACGCTAAGGCCCACTGCGGGGCCACCGCCCTGCACTTTGCAGCTGAGGCAGGGCATCTGGACATTGTAAAAGAGCTGGTGCGCTGCCAGGCGGCGATGGTGGTGAACGGACATGGGATGACGCCGCTGAAGGTTGCTGCAGAGAGCTGTAAAGCTGAGGTGGTGGAGCTGCTGCTGACGCATGCGGACTGTGACCCCCGCAGCCGCATCGAAGCTCTGGAACTACTGGGCGCCTCGTTCGCCAACGACCGGGAGAACTACGACATCCAGAAGACGTACCACTACCTGCACATGGCAATGACGGAGCGCTACCGTGACCCGGAAAACGTTATCTCCAAGGAGCTGCTGCCGCCCATCGAGGCCTACGGGGGGCGCAGCGAGTGTAGAACACTCCGTGACTTGGAGGCCATACGCGTGGACCGGGATGCTCTGCACATGGAAGGGCTCATGATCCGAGAACGCATCCTGGGCTCGGACAATATTGACGTGTCGCACCCCATCATCTATCGCGGCGCCGTCTACGCCGACAACATGGAGTTCGAGCAGTGCATCAAACTGTGGCTTCATGCGCTTCACCTGCGGCAGAAAGGAAACAGGAACACGCACAAGGACCTGCTGCGCTTCGCCCAGGTGTTTTCCCAGATGGTGCACCTGAAGGAGCAGGTGTTGGCCTCAGCTGTTGAGCAGGTGCTAAGCTGTAGCGTGTTGGAGATCCAGCGGAGCATGGCTCGAGTGGAGGCGGCGGCCGAGTCCGAGCTGCAGCAGGCCATGGACAATTACGAGTCAAATGTTTTTACCTTTCTGTACCTGGTGTGCATCTCCACCAAAACCACCTGCGGCGACGAGGAGCGAGCTCGCATCAATAAGCACATTTACAATCTGATACAGCTGGACCCGCGGGCTCGAGACGGCTCCTCTCTGCTCCACCTGGCCATCAGCTCCACCACGCCGGTCGACGACTTCCACACAAACGACGTCTGTAGCTTCCCTAATGCCCAGGTCACCAAGCTGCTGCTGGACTGTGGCGCGCAGGTCAATGCGGTGGACCACGAAGGCAACACCCCGCTGCACGTCATCGTGCAGTACAACCGGCCAATCAGCGACTTCCTCACGCTGCACGCCATCATCATCAACCTGGTGGAGGCCGGCGCCCACACGGACATGACCAACAAGCAGAAGAAAACGCCGCTGGACAAGAGCACCACGGGGGTGTCCGAGATCCTGCTGAAGACGCAGATGAAGATGAGCCTCAAGTGCCTGGCTGCACGCGCCGTCCGACAGCACCAGATCACCTACCGGAACCAGATCCCCAAAACCTTGGAGGAGTTTGTGGAGTTCCACTGAAACAGACTCGACACAACCTGAGGTCAGACTCTTTGACTCGTTGAAGAATTTCTTCTAGTTTTCTAACAGATCTACGTGGTGCTGACGAAGATTCATCGCTAAATGTTTTTGAACATTTTTATTAAAAAAAAGTGATTTTTTTTTTTTTTTCTTTTCTATTTAAGTGTTTTAATTGCTGAGTACCAGCAGCACATCTGGCAGTTCATCTGTCAGTATCACAGGTGCGTATTCTGCTGCAGCGATGTCACCATGTGCTTCTTGTTTTGCCTTATGTCGACGGCAGGGAGTCGTCGTGTTACTGTGATTCTACGAGCGTAAAGACGAGAAAACACGGTGAAAGAACGAATGTAGCAAAGCCAATAGACGTCGGACCTCACCCACTGTCTCTGTATTCATCACACTGATCATGTCTCTCAGTCAGGTGTTTAGTTAATTGTGTTTTTAAATGAGTTTATTTTAAAAGTTCGCCAGTGACAGTTATTGTGGGAATATTTTTTTCTCTTGGTTTCACTGAAACAGAACTGCAAGGTTTAATTTCAACACGTTAATGCCAGTGAAAGGGCGATGAAGTGATATTATAGACCAGTGGTTCCAGACCTTTTTAGCTCATATTCCATTTGAATCTTTAATCTGAGCCGTCTTCAGAGCTTTAATATGGCTAGAATTGACAGCTATAATTGGAAAAAAGTGACTCAAACTGTTTGATTTCCAAAAACTAGGACAGATCAAATAGTCAAGTGAGAAAAATTATTAGAGATTATTGAGGAAAACAACAATTTTATTTAGAAGAAATTCAGCTTTTAATTGTCTTCAAAATTATGTTTTAGCACTTAGGAACCTGTTGTATACAATTGTGTTCAAGCTTTGCTAGGATGAAAGATGATTTACATACATGTTAAAGGAATTCTCCTAGACTGTCACAGACGTACTGGATCGTGTAGAAACCTGTGGGATCTTCATACAATGTGTTTTGGGTTATTTATGTGTTGTTGCTTGGTTTTGTTTGTTTTTAAATATTTGACACAATGGCACAGTGTCCACATACTTTTGTTAGAAAATATGAAGCAGATTTCCCTAGAGCTGATATGCTGAAAAATGAGCTTTTATTTTGAAATGTCTCTGCAGACATAAGCACAGAAACAGTGAGGGAGAGAAATCACCGTTATTTTTACTAAATATTTTTTAACAACCATTGCAGTTGTGAGAACGGCATCGCCCAGTTTACATTTTCCCACAGTGGTGCTGCAGCTTTAGCTTTGTCGTCATTTTCCTTTGTTCAGTGTGTTTGTAAAACAAAGAGGAGATTTGAAGAGATGCAGGATCCTGTTTGTAACAGTCCTGTTTCTGCCTGTGTGTCACTGTGTGATACCTAAACGTCATATCACTTATTGAGATTTCAGATTCTGCCCTGATCAACAGTTGAACAGCAAAATATTGGAGTTTTTAATGATATAAAACAGACAAAAGCAGCAGGAATCGGTTTCAAAGTAAATGTCTTGTTGTGGAGAAGCTGTGCTGGAGATCCGGTCAGAGTGGTGGTGCAGCTGTGTGTTCAGACGGATCCACAGATCTGGACCCGGTTTTTACTGAGTTCATCGGTGAGATGAGCCGTCCTGCTGCAGTGAGTCATTTGAAGGTGAACTGCAGATTTACCACATGAATGAAATGAATAAATGACAAATACCTTTACATCCTTAGTAAGAGCACACATCGTGCGTCCAGATTTATTTCTTGTTTGTAACTTTGGAAGCTGCAGGACGTCGGAGCCTCACAGCTCCTGACTGTTGTGCCTCAAGTTCAGTTTCCTGGAAAACATCCGGGTGAATCGCTGAACTTAGGAAAAGTTGAAATGATCGTGCGGAGCAAACACAGGTTTCAGATGTTTACTGTTGATACAAACTGAAACAGAGTTCTGCAGCTCTGAAGTTTATTTCCCACCTCTGCCTTCTGTGACTGTTTTCTCTGGAGGCCCTGCAGTTCAGATCAAGTGTGTGCTGCTGATGCAAGGTGACCTGTTGTATCAGGAAGCTCATTTTGAATTTTAATGCAGTTATAGCAGAGCTCAGTGTTTCCATTAACCATGTGATGGGACTTTAAAGGTGGATGTTAGAGGTTTTGAGGGGACGACAATGCGCCATAAAAAAAAAAAAACTCATTTTGTTTTAAATGCAGCGGTTTTGATTTCAAAGCTGTTGGAGAGTTAAAGCGCTGAAGAGAAGCAGTTTTCTGTGGATGAAATGAAGCCAAAGATTCTCCTGGAAAAGAATCAGCTGTGTTGTATTTCCTGCAGAACGAAAGCTGTCAAATTAAAAGTCTTCTCTCTGCTTTTACTACCTGTCCTGTTATTCATTTACTCTCAGCACCGATTATGACAAAGGTCATTCAAATAAGCGGGTTGTCATGAAGTTTCATTTTGCATAACTTTAAAATTTTCTAAATGAAAGTTGTGAAATTTTAATTTCATCATTTAATTTTTTCAATCATTTTAATATAAATTTGTTATCAATTATTGATACATGTGTAATTCACCATAAAATATTTTGTCAAAATTTAGAATTTTTACTTAGAAGTTTCTATTTGTTTTTAGATATAATTTTTATGTTGCCATGATATTTAATATATAAGTTTGAACTTGTAATTTTATCTTAAAAATCTTAATTTAGATTTTTGTTTATTTTTTGAATATGATATATATATAATATTTTTGAATATGAGCAGGAAGTTCCTGTTTGCCTGCTCGGCTCATTTGTGATTTCACAAAAAGAAACTATTTTGTTAATGAGCTGAAAACCACATAAACACAAATCATCCAACCAAATATAAAAAGAAGAAGATAGAAAAACAAACTCAATGTTTAATCAGAAGTCTAATCAGCCACATTAAGTGAAAACACCTGTGCAGGACTTTTAGGGTCAATCCCATTTCTCAATCTTATCTTTATAATGTAAAGTTGATGCTAGTGATTTTTTGGGCACACAATGTAATTTAAAATGGTGGTTGCCATAATTAAATCCTTATTAATTCCAAAAATATTTATTTTTGTGGTTATCTTTATATTATATTGTGTGCAGCCATACCGACCATGTATGTGGCGTATGCTGAGAAATCCTCATACCCCTTCATTTGAAGTGGAGTGAAGAAAATTCTTCGTTTCAAGGGCTATGTAGCCTCTGCCTTGGCTCTACCCCTCACATGAACGTGCAAAACATATAGTACACAGGGTTAGTACCAGGGAGGAGAAATGGATTGGCCATTCAGATTCACATACAGTGAAGGTGAAGGTGACTTTAATGTTGGTTAGGAACTGTTTTCCTGTGAAGGAATCTCAGATGCTTTGGTTTACACATTTTCTGACTTTTGTGCTGGAAAAAACTTTAAAACCAACTAATGTTCAAAACATCAACATTTTCTCACCCAAGAGTCAGAATCGACACATTAGGTTTTCACCCACAAGTGACAATGTATTATGTGCGTCTGAACCAGGCTCAGGGTGGGGGGCCATCTGCCTCGACCGGTTGATGTGAGTGGAAAGAAAGAAAGAAAATAACAAGCATCAAATGCAACTGCACACTGGAAACATACAGTTCGAAGGCAGAGGATGCCTGCAGAAAAGGAGAGAGAGAGAGAAAGAGAGAGGAAGTACAACTGTGGGGGTGAGCAAGTATGAAGACGGCAAAGTTCGTGACATGAAATGGTTGTATATGAGTAGGAGAGGAGCTCAATGTGTCAAGGGAGGTCTGCCAGCAGTCTAAACTTATAGGAGCATAACTAACTGACTATAAGCTTTATCAAACAGGAAAGTCTTAAGTCTGGTCTTAAAACTTCCCGAACCTGAACTGGGAGCTGATTCCACAGTAAAGGAGCTTGATAGCTAAAGGCTCTGCCTCCCATTCTACATTTGGAAACTCTGGGAACCACAAGTAGACCTGCACAAGTGTTCCGCTGGGATAGTGATGAAGGGGCTTGATCATTGAGTTCTTTATATGTGAGGGTGCAGATTTGATTTCTTTATAACTGTTTAAATTCAAGTAGGACAGAACATCTCTCCAGGGAACGATTAATTATAGTGATCACTCTGGGACCAATGATAACGAAGAACTCCTTAATAAGACAGGAAGCAACAATGTCTAGAAGGCTTCATTATTAGCAAATGATCCGCACATTTGTCCATAACGAATCCAGATTCTTTCAGTCTGTCATATTTCATCAGCATTTTGCTGCGGTGCCACCACAATTGCAAAGGTCTGTGTGATGTCATGCTCCCCTGCAGATGAACTGTAACATGGTTTCCTAATGAATCAAAATCTGTTTCCCCAGAGGATAAACTACTGTTTAGTGTAAAAGCAAAATGATGCACAAGATTTGAACATTTCTTAACTTTATTCCAGCATTAGCACAAATACTGCACATATGAACAGGAAGTGGCAAACAAACATGTAGAAACAGCTTCTTATCAAACACTAATGCCACCATCCTTTATCGTACACGTTTATTTACAAAAAGTTCAAGTTTGACTTTATACAACAAAAGTGCATCAGCTATTAATCTGGAAATAATCTGGAATATGTTTGTAAGAAGCATTGGTATAAAAAAGGTAAAGAGAAAATAAAATTAGCCATCGTAGGTAGTTTCATAGTGTTTGTTTACCTTGTTTATATCCATCTATCTCTGTTTTAAATACTGTCAGTCTGTGTGAACCAAACACACATTCAAGATCCATCACCATAGCTCAGCATTATGATTCACAGGCGACCAGACAGGTTCTCCCAGTTAAGCCAGATTATCTGAACCTACATAGCAGTGTTTCAGCGGATGAACCTGTCCGTTCGGACTCTTTCCAGCAGCTGTTGCCTGGTACAACCCATGTCATTCACACAGGTGCGTTTTGGGTGTGAGCCTCCACATTTGCATCAGTGCTGCTTGTCATACATTCTCAGTCTCTGAATTCAGGCACTGTCACTGTGACAGCTACGAGAGAAATGTGGTAAAATTGACCAGTCCAACATGTTCTTAGATCTCACTGTGAGACACATCTGCCAGCAGCTGATGTGAAGGTTTGGAGACCAGAAACCGCCTGTGGGTAAGTCCTGACAGACATTCACTGCCAGAATCACACCATGTCGCTGATTTGAAGCTGAATCAGAAGGATAAACCGTAACAGGTACTGGATAGTTTTCCAGTTCCACTCTTCTCAGGAAAGAAACCAGTGAATGGTATCACAGCAGATGTAGGTGATGCTGCAGGCATCATGAGTCATCTCACAAATCTGTTTCACAAAAGGACAGAGGGCTGTGTGTCGTGTCGTGCAGTGCTACACAGGGCTGATGTTCTCTAATAACTACCACAGGTTTGGTATTACATCCTTAGTTTCTAAATAAAATGAACAGTGTGTTACAACATTAAACTACTTGAGTAACGTGTCAGTGGACCTACTGATTTAGACTTTCAGGACACTTTCCTCCACATGAAATGACACAGAACACACTGAGAACTCTGTGAGCCACTATGGGATAAAGTTGAACAAAAAGAAAACTTCAAACTTCATCAATTGTTGCACAATGCAAACGTACCCAATAATCAAACGCTGCCAGAATCTCCAATAGTAGTTTATGACCTTAATATGACCCCTGTGATGGAAGCTCCTGCCTTCATTATCTTTCTGCACTCGTTTTTTTTTTTCTTAAATTTGCCACCCGACTGTAATTATACACACAGTTTTACAGTCTAACACTTGAGTATAATGTTCATTTTGGCTGTGTTCCCTTTTATTATCACTTGTTTATTGTTCCTGCAGCAGGGAGTGCATTTAAATTAGAGTTCGCTTGAAGCTCATTTGTATCTACAGTCCCACGGGGAAATAAAACTGTGAAATACACAGGCTGTGGTTTCTTATTAAAAAGCACCGCGCTCTCACACGGTGGTCCCCAAGGAGAAAACACATGTAACAGTAAAAGCGATGCCATTAAGGAAATGCCCTCCATAAGTCACACGTGTTGTTTTTCTCTTAATTTTATGTGTTTTACTTCAGTAATTGTAGCATTTTTTTGCTTCGTCCTTCAGGCCCAGGACGCTGGTTTCATTTTAAAGACTCTACAGGCTGAATATTTATCGACTGTTCCACAGTTTGGTCCACACTTTCTCTGAGCTGTCTCATGACCCTACGTCTCGAGGGACAGTTGTTGGACTATGCTTGGATGCTAAACCATTCAGCTGGAAGCTACAGTAGCAATAAAAATCTGAGATCAAGGAGGTGTATGATGTAGATAAAATGAGGTCATGTGTGCTCTGCACTTATTACACCTTCAGAAAGCGAGAACCATTCTGCTGTAATAGAGACGTGACACTTGTATGTGTGCGGAGACGCCTGCTGTGACTCGACTTGTTCGACCAGCTCATTAAAATCAATGGTGCTGCTGAGCAGTTTGCTTCTCATCTGACTGGTTGAGCGATTTCTCGGTTCATAAATAGGTTTTTAGTAAATGTGCTGGGGACGTGTTGTGTTTTGCTGACTTGGCGTAATGGGTTGTGATTTTGGGGGCGATGGCTGAAACTGACCTGGGGGCATTAGGGTCCCTGAGTGGCAGGTGGAGGCTGGTGATGTGTTCAGGTGATCCTCTTCAACTCATAAAGTCTAATATTTCTGATTTTATAAAATCAGAATTCCAGATTGAAAAATAATAAAATAATAAGCTGCACTGTTTAACTCCTGCTTTCTTGGTGTTTGTGCCTGTAACAGGTTAAACTGCGTCATAAACAAGGTGATTTTGTGACTTTCTAAGTTGATGGAGAACGACCGAACACAGCATCGTCATCGCCCACACATTACAGCTCCTCTGCTGCCTTTCCATTGGCTACAGGCTGCTCCTCCTCTTCTTGTCTCCTCCGCCTGTTGAAGAAGCCGAGCTGAGAAGGAACCACAGAGGCAGAGAAACTTTAGCTTTGTATCTTCACGCAACAACTCAAACTGATGATGATGATGATAGAACAAGCTGATCCAAAAGAGGCTGGATTTACTTTATAATGGCTCAATGTCTCCGTATGAAAGAACATCATAAAATAGCTATAAACAGCAGTCCCCACTTGGCTGGTGCTGTCCAAGCTGGGAGTGTGTGTGTGTGTGTGTGTGTGTGTGTGTGTGTGTGTGTGTGTGTGTGTGTGTGTGTGTTTATGTGTTTTTGTATTTGTAACATTTGCAACATATTGAGGACCATAAAAAGTAATGTCCTTCCAGAATAAGGAGGTTTTGGGGTTTTTGCGTCCAGTTCTCATAATTTCATGGGGGTTAAAACTGGGATTTAGGGTTGAGGTTAGAATTAGGGTTTGGCATTTAGTTGTGATGGTTAGGGTTAGAAATGTATTATGTCAATGAGTTTCTCCAAGACGATACAAAGAGTGTGTGTGTTTACCTTCCACAGGGCCAGGACCAGTAAGGCCAGTAGCAGCAGGCCTCCTAGTGAGCTTCCCAGTATAATCCAGACTGGGACGATGTAATCCTCCTGCTTCCTCAACTCCAGGATAATCTGCAGTTACATGAACAACACACTCAGTTCATCCACTGACAGACCTTAATGTGTTCAGACAGTTCTCACATTGATTTGAATGTTTTTATTTATTATGTTATTTTATAAACATATAACACAATAAACAACAGATTTTATTTATGAATCCATTCATTCTTTAATAATACATTTCAAAGTGGATGATTCCATGAATGTGAATCTATCCATCCAACAGAAGGTTGAAGATGAAGATGAAGACTGGCTCAGGTTGATCTGATGTATCTGAGAGTTTGTTTCAAACCTGAAATGTTCTGGAACATTTCCACCTTTAATTGTGACTTATGTGCAAACATTTTTCAGTATGATGGAATAAATAACATAATGAGGTTAAATAAACAGTCAGAGGGTG
>OMLM01013781.1:15414-32133 GCA_900302695.1 Helostoma temminkii | reverse complement strand
AAAAAAAAAAAAAAAGTTAGTTCGATTAGTTAGGCTTTCAGATGTGACATAAAGCAAACAAATCAACAAAACCTGCAGCGATGTTACCACTCATTGTTCAGCAGTACACAATACTAGCGCGAGCACACATGACAGCCCTCTGAAACTAACCACATGTAAACAGTCAAAACACGGGTAAGCAGAGAGAACATAACCAAATACAGGAATGTGTTTTGTTTTATGTGCCGCTAAAACAAAAACAAACAAAACAAAAAAAACCTAACAATGGCATGTTTAGATCCGTTTGTTTTTTGTGTGTGTGCAGCATAATGTTTGCTACATGCTGCCTCCATTGTCAAATTTGTCAACATGTTATGTTGATTTGCTTGTGTTTCGTTTATTTGCATGTGTTTTCTCCAGATGCTGACCCACCACACATCTGACTTAGCTGCTTGATTTTTACAGCTAACAACTATCTGAATTATCAATTTAACATATTCCTTTTTAAAAAAAAATAAAATAGGTAAATTAAAACCTGCCAAAATAATAAATCTTCACCCACATTACTGAAACTTTAAGGTGAAAACTTCAGATTCATCTACAGACCCAAATACATAACCATCACAGACATTTAACTTTCTGCATTAAAACGCTTCCCACCGATCAATTCACTTACCACTCAGCTCAACAACAACTCTAATGCATTACAGTTTCAATAAAACCTTGAATAAATGTAATAAATTGAGACTGTGCAGCTTCTGAAGCCGAGGCAGCGTCCGGATCCGGCGAGCACGAGCCAAGCAGAATGTCGGCACGAGACGACCTGCACGCTCTAAAAAGGACAGAGCGCGTGAGGCTTCTAGAACGGCTGGCCGCGCGAGCCCGGCTTCCAGAACCGCTGAGAGACAAACGCCGAGCGGGCTTAAAGTCCAGCGGAGCCCGGTGTTTGTCGACGTGTAAAAGATCAACCAGCGCCGACTTTTGCTCGGCAAGCTAGACGCAAAAACCATCGGCGGCAACGATTCGTTCCAGCTGACTTTATCAGCTTACCCGTGAACGAGTGCAACTTTTGTTCAAAGTGCTGTTAACGCTACTATATGCTAACAGTTAGGTCGGCTAGTTAGTTAGCCCCGCAAACAAGCACAAACTTTACACTAACGAGTGTTACCTTAACGCTAGCTACTCATCTTTTAAATTGTAACTCAGTATCAATCCATATGGCGATCAATGCCTCTTTAAATTCAGCAAAGCTAACGTTACGTACATAACTTCGGAACGGACAATTAAAAAAAAGACGCCTAACGTTAAATTATCCTTACTAATAACGCATTTTAAACGATGGATACGACTCGGACACAGTTTAATTTATCAACTCTTTAAGCTAGCATTACTGCGGAGTTGAGGCGCAGCTTAGCATGACAGAAACGCTCACATTTAGTATGAATGGAGTACATACGTTCCCAAAAGCGTGCTCTGAAACAATTCAAAGTCCGAAAAAGAAGATGTTAACTTGGCGTTCGTGCAGACGCCTCCACATAATCCACAGCCTGAGAAGGGAACACACGCTGAGCTCACTAGTCACTGTTTGAACCGTCTCCTTCTGCGGAGACACGCCTGTTTTATACGGCCACAGTACGACCCACTGACACCGATGTTCCGCCGTGCTACAACACAGTCCCTCTGTTTATGTAGCGCTGCTCCCACAGTTAAAATCACATTATAAGTAATGTTTGGGTTGTATAGTTCAAAGCAAAACAATAAATGTTTATATTTACCCAAAAGTCCAGGTTTCATCGTCAGAAAAATCACACATATAAAACGATCCTGTTTGTTTGTAGCAATGCGCCGAGCAGAGCCTCTGATTGGCTGACGTCGTTTTGGTGTTGCCGAGCAACCAGCAGCGTCTCCAGGCGTGCGGCGTTCTGACCAAGCTACGTCACGTTTGGGTTTTCGGTCCGTTGGCCCACATGATTATTATACTAATCAGTGTTTATTTTTAAAAGTACTCATGGTTGAATTAACACCCCTGGGCTAAAACATTCACTAATACACTCTAACTGAATTTTATTTGTACAAGTTGTAACTTCTCAGGTTTTGTTTAAGCAGTCATTATATTAAGCAGTACTTCCTGGGAATCTATGCCACCGTGAAAATGTATTACAGCTACACTGGAATTACCATGAAATGATACACATCTTCAGCTGTGTTACCATTATTTTAAAAGGGCTTTCTGATGATCAGTTCTTCTTTTGAATGAATAAATTACATTAGCAAACACAACGTGCTTTTTGAAACAGTACAGTTTGCAGATAGGCCTCTGTATATTAATGTTCCTTTAAAAAACAGCTGTTTGCAGCTACAACCGTCATTTACATTATTAACAATGTTTTTATGTTTTAATCTATTTCTGATCAAGTAGATGTTATAAAATGTTTTTCTTTCAAAAACTTGCAAATTTCTATGTTTGTCCAAACTTTTGACTGACAGGGCACATTCATTTATTTGCGTCTGAATTTATTTAGATCACTCCTTAAAATAATCAGTCCTGTGAATTATGTAAAACCCGTCTGAACAAGTTGTAACGAAACAAAGAGTGTGCTTATGTTCCACTGTGTTCAGTTGTTAGATTTATAATGCAGAGACGTGTGCGTAGATAAGGGCTGTAAAAACTTTGTGGTTTTGAAAATGGAATAACAGGCTGTCATAATAGCAGGCGAGGCTCTTCTACTGATGGCCTCTGCAGCCGCGTCTACTGGGTGAATGCCACAGAAACAGCTGGAGAGTCTCTACTCCTGAGTTCCATGGAAGGAAGTTCATTTTTCAGTCATTTCACCAGAACATACAAAACATTTTCTCCACACATCCTTCTGTTGTACAGACACTCTTTATCTACATTTACAGCTGCATGGTAAAGCTCCCTTGTGACGCACTGTGGAAGGGAGTTCTTCCTAAGTCTCAATGATGCAAAGAAACCACACGGGGTATGTAAGTGTGATGATTCTGTGGAAAGTGAGCACCACAGAACCCACCTACAAAACTACGATCCTGTTGCTTTGTAAAAGGGATTTTATTTTGAAATAGGACTTGACTGTGATAAAGACGTGCTCATCAGTATACGTTAGCAAACACAGGCACAATCTGCGTCTCGTCACAGCCAGTAACGACACATTGGGTATAAAACGCGATGGGTTTCCTCCAGGCACTTCCTCCCACAGTGTAAAAACATGCAGCTTAGACTGTGAAGTGCCTGTAGGTGTGAATGTCAGCGCAAATGTTTGTGTTTCTGTTTCCACCATGTATAGCAAAAGTCATAAAGGTCCAGGAGAGTTGGAAATTGAGGAAACATATTCCTTTTCTTGTGTTTTACTGAAAATGATCCACACTGGACGCTCAGACAGAAGAAACTAATGTTTTTCACTGTTCTGTTCCAGGACTGTTTCACCATTAGCCTCACCTTTCTCTGCGTGGCTACTTTTAAAGGGGTCACGTTGTGCTTTTCATGTTCTGATGATATACTTTTGTGAACTCAGGTGCCCGAGGCCGAAAGGTTGAGGTGAAAGTTAGTTTGCATGCTGACTGGTAGTGAAACGCGCAGGTTTCAGTCTGACCAATTTGCTGTAAATGTCAAACTGCTTGACGTGAAGAGCTGTGGAAATCCATAGCTGATTTTCCATTTACATGGGCTCCTACATCCGCTAAGCACATCATCCCAACGAATGAGTAAGAGTGCCTGCCTACTGAGCTGATCTAGGATAAGAGCTAAGACAGTGCAGCTAATGGTTATATTCAATCTGATTCAGGCCTGTTACAAACTAGATTCTGTTGTGTGTGTGTTTGTTCTCCTTAGCTATAACACATTTTTCAAATGTGCTCCTTAGCAGAGTCAATATTATTTGACAGTTTTGCTAAAGTTCTGATCTGTTCTGATTAACTGGCTACAGATATTGAAAAATGCTTGGCTGTAAAGCTCAACGAGAAATGTTTAGATAGCTGCAGGAACGACGCACACACGCATCGATGAGTGAGTCAGCGAGGAGGAGGATTGGGGGTTAAGGGGAACAGATCTGTCTTGGGACTCAGTTTCTTGCAAAAGAGCGTTTTCTTTTTTTCTGTGGTGGTGGGAAAATGGGGAGGTGAGATGAAACCACTGATTGTGCAGTGTGGAGTTTGACCCATGTCAGCTGTACAGTTGTGGCTTTGTGTGCGCTGTGGGGAGCCCCTGAAGGGAGTTGTACATCGTCTTCATGTCAGCGAGTCAGCAGCAGCACTGATAGGAAACTAGTGAAACAAGTAGGGGATTACCTCACTTGGCTTGCGTTTCTCCACATCCTATTCTCAGTTAAAGTATAAATATCAAGTTTACAGAAAGGATGTCCTCAAACGACACATGCATGACTGATCTTGACGTATTCGTGCGAGTATGTGTGAAAAAGGTGGAAGGTGAGTTTAGACTAGAGGCAGATTCACTGTGCGATGAAGGCTGAAGCGACGGGAGGATTCTTACATATAATTCCTCATGTGAATAAACAACCAGGGCTGCAACCAGAACAGTTTCCCAAAGTTGAAAGTGATATTTTTGAACCATTTGCCCTCATTCAACTTCCTAAAAATCTTTCATCACAAAGAAATCTATTAAAAACTATTAAAATTCAAACTGGAAAAAAAGCATATTTTAGAGTGTTGTTTCATGTACCTCTGACCTTTAAATGATAGTACGGGCCAATTCTAGTTTCTTAATAGCATTCTGTTGCCACATGTTTGGTCATAAATAGCTGAAACCAAAACACTTTTGATAAGTTTGATGAAAATCAAGTTCACGAACCCTCAGAATATTCCCCATTTCCTCTTTATCATGACATAAATCATCATCTGATTTGCATCAGAGCCAAAGGGGACGTAATTAAACAAATGAGAAAAACCTACTAAAAAACTACTATTTATCCAAACTCATATGTGAACCTCTGGGATTATCGGTTCATCTGAGGGTGAAATCAGAGACAGGTGTGATGTCATGTTTAAATGAACTGTGTTTTTGGAAGTGTTGTGTAATACCAACTAAGCCTTTGGGGAAAAGTATCCATGCCAGATCCATGCCAATGGTTACAGAGCTGTTTCTAAGACTCTGAAACTCCACAGACCCACCGTGAGAGACAACGTCTACAAATGGAGAGAGCTTGGGGCAATAGCAAACCCTCACAGAAGTGTCCGACCTTCCAAAATCCAAGGAACTGCAGGCTTCTGTCATCTCAATCATGACTTCGCTGTCCAAGACACACTGTATAGAAGCTTCCTAGGCAGAGGGGCGAAGTGAAAACCACTGCTAACCCAGAAGAACATTAAGGTTCATTAGTGAATTCTGCCACAGCTCACAGTTGACCCCTCAAACCTTTTTAGAGAATGTTTTATGGACTGATGTCTAAACAATCTAATCTATCAATCTAAAAGGCCTCATTGCAATTGAAGGAAAGATGAATTCCTCCCTACACCAGAGATGTCATGTCATCAGCCCGAGCAAGACAATGATCCCAAGCATAAGAGTGAATTAACTTGTTAGATATTAAGTTGAGAGATTATCAATCAGAACCTGTGTTTTATGTTAGATTTTGAAAATAGTCTAAAAATAGTTTAGTATGTAATGTAACTTTGCACAAAGCGATTTACAGTTGAGGTATGAGGCAAGTAAAAATCCATGTGAAGGAGAGATCACACAAACAGACAACAAATCAGATCAGAATAATCTTATTTTCAATTGCAAAAGGGGAGACTTTAGTACTAGATTTATGTTTTGTTTCCTGGTCTAGACAGAGAACTACTGTACTCAGTCCAGACCGTGTGCGACTGACAGGTCTCAAGCCTCGGGGTGTTTGGATAAATATTCACTGTGTGTACATAAAGTACGTGAGTACTCATGATTTGCAGTCTTGGCAGCTTTTTAAATTTCACCCCTTTGTAACCTCTGCTGGTGTAGTCTGTGTCAGTGGTTCTCAACCCTGGTCCATGTTTGCTTCTGGCTGAACACACCTGATACAGGTAATCAGCAGTAGGTAGGACCGGGATAGTGGGAGAACAAGCAGGACAGGGTGCCCTGATGACCAGGGTAGAGAACCACTGGTCTATGATGATTATTGAACATCTCAGTCCAAAAACCATAGACTCTGCTGTTCTGAAAGACTTTCCACAAGTTTGGAAAATGTGTTAAGACCAGTCAAGTTCTTTCACACCAGACTTGGTTTTCTTGGCTTTGCCTTTGGGGACAGGAAAGAGTCAAACACTAACTGTAACCGCAAATTTGGAAACACACCGAAATATAATTGTACGCGCTGCCATTAAGATTTCCCAGAGAGAAGGTGTGTAAGTAGCAGAACTGATAGTATCATGAATACTTACTGACTGATCGCATTCAGCAGTTAGGAGAAAACACACCCTCTGCAGAAATTATTACTGTAAATCTCTTGCAAAGGTGGAGTTATTATTTTAATGGCTTCCACTGTTTGTGAAAGATTGAAATAACCTGTTTCTTGAAATGTTCCTGGAATACATTGTTTGGTGTTTCGCAACATGATTCCACAACCAAATCCTCCCTAGTCTTGATCAAACTGACTAATATAAACAACGGAGGTGAGCTTTTTATGCCGAGTGCACCACCTGCAGAAGCTAATGCACTTGAGCAATCTTGTGGCGGAGTCAGACATCTCGAAACCTCATCAGACAAAATATATTGTTTTATAATTTGGTGAACTGATCTTTTAATGATTTTATGACTGTATAATGACAGGAAGTTGCAAAATAGGCAAATGTTGGACCAGCAACAGGTGCAAAGATACCTAGAAATTGAGAACATGATGGGTTCAGTAGCACACAGAAAAACACCTTCACAGAAAGTACAGTTTATTATGTGCCTCTGCGGAGTCACTACTCTACAGCAGAGACCGGCTACAGTATCTGGTAAATAGACTACACTGTGAGTTATGGCCTGCTCTCTGAAGTTGGTGGAAAAAAGCATCAAGGCTGAATTTCCAGTAAAACAAATGTTTCCTGTCTCCACAGGATATTTTATTTGGGAATGAAAGGGGCTGGATTTGGAATTTTATTTGAAAGGAGCAGCTTAGTTTGCAGCCAATCGGTTATGCTTGTAAGAAGAGTCTGAGCTTAATCTGAAATTAGCAATTAGGTTTTATTTTCTGTCACTATGCAACTTTAAAAGACTGTAAAATATGCAATTAATGTCTTTATTAAGGTTAATACATTCACACACAAATTACTCTATACATCACTTTAATAACAGTAACTGTTGGGATTAAACTCTAGTCCTCTTCCACCTAAATACACGAAGGAGATCAATGCAACTCACAAAGCCTATAATTATAAAATGCTTTCATTTAATTTATGACTACTTGTTGGTATTGCAACAGGCTGTGGACACAATATCACAACAAACATTATCAGTATTATAAAGGTGATATGACCAACGTGGTAGCAAACAGTTGCTTAAAGATACAACATGCAACTTGGCATGAGACTCCTGATCAGTCCTCACTACCGCTTTGACATAAAATATTTTTAAAAAACATAATATAAATATTATTATATCATTATTTTATTATTTTGGAGCATATTTCTACTAAGGTGATATTTAAAAAGAAAGAAAAAGTTAGATAATAAAAGTTAATGCAGTTTTAATTACACTTCCAGGCGACACAGATCAGCTTTGATTTGCAGTCATGTCTTTCTCCCTCTACACGTACTGTGCTGGCCAAGGCCCCACTGCGGACCAGCCAACAATCTTCTTAAGTATATAATTCACTCCCAACCTTCAAAAGCATACATATCTTCCTATGCTGATGAGAGCAAAAAGAATGACCAAAAACAGAACCCAAACCTTGAGGGTTTAGTGATGGCTTAAGAGCTACTAACTGCTCGATGAAGCTGACAGGAGCTGCAGGGTTGGGTGATATTTATCTGCGGTTTTGTGTCAACAAATGGTGCCTTTCACATTACTATTAGTCTTGTGAAAGGCTAGAGGCCCTTGCACAGATATACATCTTGCTCAAAGGGAACATGCCGCTTTCAAGGACTCAGTCCTGTATTCTCTCTTCTTTACATGTGAAACTTACATGCAACTTCCTCGTAAGTATTTTGCAAGATGGTTGCTGAATGTTTTCTAAAGTAAATGACAGAGTGAGACGAGATGAGAAACAGCAGTTAGTACTACTGTACTGTAGTATTTCTTAAACTAACACCCGCATACCAATAAATTTTAAGGTAGGTCCAGTGTCCAGGCTGGTTATAGTGCATAATAACTTGAGTAAAGACAATTTAAAATGGCTGGATGTCTACTAAGGAACATATGTTTGCTGGTAGATTTCTGTTGCAAATACAAGGCTCATGTTGACAGAACAAATGATTCCTGTGTATCAGGTGTTTATGCCAGTACATCTGCTTGCTGAGTGTGAGAAGAGCCACTATATGTGAACATCTAGAAGCAGCCAGAGTAAAGTAGGTGGTGATGTAATTATGATGTTCTTCTATGTGGATGAGAGGCAGCAGGTTTGTGAGTCCTTGGCTCAGTCTACCTGAATGTATGTGTACTGTGTGCGTGTGTGTGTGTGTGTGTATCCTGTTCTGCAGCTGGAGCTCTGCCACCTGCTTCACTTGGGCGCCATGCCATCTGAGAAGTGACTCAGTGTGTCCAGGCCACGGATGGGTAAGCAGCACCAGCCATTAACACATTAAACACACACTGGGACACACAATCACAATTGATTTGCATGTCCATGGCTGCACATATTGTATCAATGTGAGCAAACACACGGACACACATGAGAGTGCCATTAAAGTTTCCACTATGTCTGCTGACGAAAACATGTGCTAATTTTTTCTGAATGACTCAGTCAGATGGTTAAAAGCCCTGTGCCTCTTCCGACGTCACTCAGTTGTTGTTGCCTATCTGGGGGCACATTGCTTCCTCCGTCATGTACTATTATTACACGATTGTGCCTGATCTGAAGGTCAAGTTATCTGTATCTGGAGGGTGCACTTTTATGCTGCTGCAGATAAAAACAAAACGCTCCCCCTTCTTCTCTTTAACAGTGATTTATGTCACCCTGCAGAATCAGTCAAATTATTTATTAGAAAGTTGACTCGGCTGTGGAAGGACAGATCTGAATGTTACCTGATGTTTTTCCAACACATAAGATAACTTTCAGTGTTTGTGTTTTATGTCTGCTTTTACACATCCCTTTCCAAACCCACAGAAGGAAACTGCGCTGGTTTCCTGTTACCGTAGATTATTTCTAGTAAGGCCACAACACTCCACAGGGAGGGAGAAATTCAGTGGCTTGGGATAGAATTGCCAGCCAGAACATGTGATAGAGAGGAAAGTGTCTGCAGGGGATTAAATCTGCAGAGTGAAGAGTGAAAAGCTGAGAGAAACAGCTACAAGAGCGCAGCTTTTAATGGTCTCAGTATAGTTACTCATACTCTGTGTATACTGTGTTTACTGCGGCAACCCCCAAACAATCAGTTTTTCCAACAACATCTCTCTGTCTGGACGAGACATAAGCAAAAATCAGATCTGTCCCCAGAATAGACTCATCTTCTATTGTCATGGTTTGTTCTATTTTTCAAGATCACAGTGGAAACAGGGCCTTGAATCCATAAGTATGTTTTTAATAATCACTTAATAATTATTTCCAGTGAATCCAAACAGAATAAAGATAACGATTGAATTTCACTTTTTGGGCAATAAATAACAGAAAATGACTCATGTCAAAGTGAAAACACCTGTGCCTCCACTGAAGGAGCTAAAAACTGCACATGCTACAACTGTAGCTGGGATCTTCACAAGAAAACCATTTGACTCTATGGTCTATGGTGTGATGAGACCATAACTGAGCTTTTTTTTTTGACAATTAGATGTTGTTTGAGGTAAACCAGACACTGCACATAACATGGTGGTGGTAGCATCATGATATGACGATGACTGCAGATAGAGGGTAAAATAAATATAGTAAAATATATGGAAATGCTGGAGGGAAACCTGATGCACTCTGCAAGAGAACTGAGACTTGAGAGAAGATTTGGTTTTCAGCAAGACAATGACTTCAAACATTCAACCAAAGCTTAAAAACAACCACGTCGATGTCCTAGAGCAGCGAGTCAGAACCCAGACCTCGATCCAAAGGAGAATTTGTGAATTGAATCCACACGCAGATCACAGAATTCAGACCTATCCACACAGGGTTAATATTGCTGCTTTGTACTGACTTAAAGAGGGTGAATAATAATTCAATCAATTACTTTGTTTTATATTTTACTTAAATCCAAGTCATCTAGTATAATCTAACACGTTTCTAGATGTGTAAACATTGTTGTGCGCTTTCCCAGCTGCTACAACCATTTCAATTCAAATAGCATTTTCAATTTGTATTTATTTTTCAGATTTCGCCAAATTAAAGTTAATAATTGTTTGGACCTTTTTAATACCTCATAAAATGAAGTTTATTTACTCTTTCCATGGTCATAACAAATGACTTGCAGTTATTTATATTTTGTGTATTAATTAGTCAACATTTATGTAACATTTCACTTTTTCCTCGTGTATATGAGAAAAAAATACCAGCAGTAGTGTAATTTAGTTGATGTGACCAGAACCAGACATGCAACATAAATAAATACATGGATTAGCAAACAAAAACTAATGAAGCTAAATTTGTTTAGGTTTTAGTAAAATATACACAGAATATAAAATATACACCTTTCTTGACTGAAACGCCACAAAAAAAAAAGATCAGCCGAGGATTAAATAGTCACTTTTAGTTACATACATGTACATATCCTGACAGTCTAAATACAACACCTGCAGCCCTTTGATACACTGGAATACTTTTTGTCCATAGTTGTCCATACAGCACAGCTGGTCTCACTACCATCTCGTAAACATTCCCTTTCACTCTTAGACAGACTCTTCTATCACAGATCACTCCTGACACTCTTCTCCACCCACTCCACCCTGCCTGTACTCTCTTCTTCACTTCTCTAGTACACTCACTGTAGCTCTGAGCTGTTGACTGTAAGTATTTAAACCAATCCATGCAATTGCACCATTCTGCTACTTTTACAGACCTGTTCTCCATCTTGCTGCTACTGACTTATTTCCCTTCTCTCCGGTACGTACCTCCATCTGTCCAGGTTCATTTTTACCTGCTCCCCACTTTCACTACAGATGCGTGTCACCGCAAACATGAAAGTCCATCAAGACTCCTGTCTAATCTCATCTGTCAACCTGTCCATCACTATTACAAATAAGAAAGGGTTGAGAGCTGATCCTTGATGCAAATCGACCTTCACCTTAAACAAGTTTGTCATTTCTACTGCACAGCTCGCCGCTGTTACGCTGTTCTAATACATATTCTGAAGTATACTCACATACTTCTACTTCCCTATGTAGTAACGCAACTTCTCTCCACACCTGTTGTTTTTTCTCTAAATCTACAAACACACAGCCCAACTCCTGAGTGAACTCCTGTCATTTGTTTTTCTAATGAGTGAAAACACGTAAAAGGGTAAAAGCAAGAAATGATCCTTAGTGTGACATTAGACAAAATACTTAAGGAGCAAGTTTTGTGGAATCCCCAGAATGATCAAATCTGGGTTTCACCCCTGTATCACGTCATGCAAGGCAGCAGTGATATAGACCCTCTTCTGGCTCTGGCCCAAAACCTTGCCCCTACTGTGCCCAAACACCACCCATTAAAAGCTGAAAACTCCATGGACCAGTGAATTTATTATTATTATTTAAAGCTTTGACTTCTTTCAGGGCGATGGTGCTATCAACATAGAGTTCACTTCAAATCAGAAACTCAAGCTCGGATCCATACCAACAGTACATGATCAACCGTCCTCTGACAGTAAGTGTATTATTTTATTTCAGTGTGTATACAGAGTCATGATTTAGCATGTTATGCAAACTGTATAGCCCTGCTGCCTGTACCCATACAGACACACAGGTTACTCTGTTTATCAGAGATGAGAGGCCACACAGCGGCTTCAGTACGTAGCTGCACACAACACTGTGGTGCAACGCTGTGGAAGCAATTGTTTGAACACGCAGTGGACCATCCATTCTCGCTCAGTCACCCTGTATACTGTGTATTTCAGTGACTTCCTTGTCACCAGGGCTACAACTAAATCGCTGTAATCCAACTGTTATATGCCCTTCAGCAAAGACGCATCAAGGACGCTTCTCTTTTGCCTAAAAGATCCTATAGTTTTCTCAGAGGCTCTCAAAGGCACAATTTCAAAAATGTCTGTACCTAAAGTATAATCTACACTGTTTTCACCATGAAAATTCACAGACACATGCTGGAGACATCAGGGACCTGTTTTTAGATCCCCAATAATGTTTTAATATGAGACAAGTTTTAAATCAGATAGTTGGTTTCTTAAAATTTCGCCCCAAATTAACTGAGCAGTGTTAATTGTTTACACTTAATTAAAGCTCACCTATAGAAGATATTTTGATCATTATCATTTCATTTAAATGGATCCTTTTGGACTAGCTACCGAAGGTGATGCACTGCAGAAACAGCACAGATGTATAAATCCCAGAATATTTAGTTGAGACTTTTGGGAAGCAGCCATGACTTATCTCCACATCATCCCCCTTCACTTTCACAACTGACTTTCTTTGTGTAAACAGTTAAGATAATCCAGGACTACCATCAATGCGTCTTCCTCGTGTGCCTCTTTCTCTGCACATACTGAGGACATTTGTTTTTAAAACTGCTGCCAGGCCAACTAAAACAAGGTTATGAGTAATTTAATAAACAGAGGAGCTGTGGTTGAGCAGACTAAAATATCTGAAAAATCAGCTGCGCCGTGTTAACAAAGCAAATGTGCGTTGAGATGACGCTCAAGGAGCGGTGAGGATTACAGAGGAATGATGACACCGACTGCAAAAATGTACAATAAACTTACAAAGCACCACAGAAACAGCCTGGCCAAACGCATCAAAAAAACACTGCTCATAGAGATAATAAATGACGAGATAACTCCAAGAAAACAAACACCAACAAGTTTGGTGAAAACTAAACTATAGAACAATGAGGTACAAAACAAAAGTTAGATGAAGCGTGAAGAGGCAGAAACAGGATCTGAACAGCATCATCAGGAACCTGGGGACCACTTGACCACTAGTTGGCAGGATGGCTTACTCAAGGACGTGGGCAACCTTTTCTGGACCGCAGGAGGCATTAACGCACAGAGACACCGTCCTGCTACATAATCCCCGGAGATTACTTAATCTCACGCTCCAGGTCATGCAATGCCTTTGGGCTGCTCATGTTACACCACGTCCTGAATCAGCGGATCCATGACGGTGCTGCCCTCAACATTAAATCATAGGTGCCACCTCACCTGCTCTGCTTCTGCCCTGGTCTGAGCAGGCAGCAGCTGGGCATTGGCATCTCCCGGAAGGAAGGAAGGAAAAAAGGAAGGAAGAAGGAGCCGAGAAATCCAAAATAAAACAGACATGGATCGTGACAGCAACATCTTGAAGGCATGGTGGCATGGTTCCCAGAGTGACTTTCTAAACAAAACAGTGTTTTTTACTTGGCCAACTGGTTATGGTGACAGATGGAAATACATTACGGAGCGCATCAGTCTTCTAAATAGTGAACACGCTGTATTCTCTCCTGAATCTATTTTAAATAGGACGAAGTGAAACTTGCTGTTCGGTGTAGTACTGCAAACAAGTAATTTAAAAAATTTTTTTTTTTTGTTTGTTTTCCAAAATATCCGACCCCTTCCTCCATGCACATGGCTTACGGAAATATGACAGTCTGGTGTCTACTCCTCATAAAGACCATTTTACATTAAGATTATCATTATTATTATTATTATTTATTTTTACTTACAGCCAGGAAATCACATCACTACAATCATACAGTGAGTTTAATTTAGCAGAGAAACTAAACAAATCTGACACGCTCCTTTGATAACTAATTTGGTCACATGCTGTCAGTAAGCTGTTGACAGTTTGCGCACAGTAAAACCTGCCGTGCTCTAAAATACAACCAAGGCTGCGCATCCTGAAGAGACACATCCTGAGGAGACACATCCTGAGGAGACACATCCTGAGGAGACACATCCTGAGGAGAGATCACTGTGGCCAGCTAAATAAATCTACCATATTCCTACATACATACTATTCCTACCAGTTAATCTACAAACAGACCACAACCAAACAAGCACCCTCACATCCCACACAGGAACATCCAGCTTCTACTCTCTGGCAGATTATACCCCTCCACATGAAGGTCCCAACTCAAGTCTTACAATTACATCAGTGCCCTGAGATTATAATGGCAATAACATAAGAACCTCCATGTTTTGTTTACTGGTCCTACAAATATACTGATCTTCCCGAGTCCAGACACGTCTCAGAACTCATCTTAAATGTACACAACAGGATGACATGATTTTCCTCAGTGGTTAGTAGATGAATGAATGAATGAAAGAAAAATGTATTTTATATGCAGACATTTAAAGGCATTTCATTTCACTTTCAAAACTCTGAAATATGTTTTCTAAAGAAAACAAAAGGCAGCTAAATGAATATATTCAGTGTTTGCATAAGTCTTGTGTCTGGTAATACTTATTTAACCCTCCTGTTGTTCTCTGGTCAAATCTGTCCGATTTGCATGTTTTCCTCTTTAAAAAAGGGGCAGTAAATTTTAAGTATTTGTCATGGCTGTTCACACATGGCTTTTGAACACATAAATGATATTTAGAATATTTTTATAAAAAATTGTGGGTTTTATGGAACACTGAGTGTTAGCTGAAACAAACACAGTAGGAGGGTTAATGTAATTTACAGCGTTAAACGCTGAAGTTATGACTTTCTGTGGCTGCAGAACAATCCTGGATGACTTCACCTGCTATAAACAATATAGATCCCCTTCACACACGGATGTACTGATTCAACCTGCTGTATGCATTTGTGATATGCATGGATATTGCACTTGTTGGTTGTGTGTACAGTATGTGCTGGGAACATGGCTTCCCAGCTCACAGCGACCTTTGCAGCAGGATGCACCTGTTAACTTTCCCCTGACTATCTCAGACAAACAAAATTCTCCATATTCCAGGAAAATTTTCAAAGAACTCCCAAGGTTGCCTTGACTTTACAGATAACCCCTATTAGTAGCCAACATTATTAAATCAAACACAGCTCTTACATTTTTCCATGGAAATTAACATAAAACAAAAGTGTTTATAGTTTAGAGAACAGAGTTTAAAAAGGTGAATTTACTGATGTGGCAAACTAAAATGATAAAATTAATAACGAATAGTGTAACCTTTCTGACTCACAACTGTTCACCACCCTGACAGTAGTTCCTAACCAGGTTGGCACATGTCTCTTTAGGATCTTAGCTCGTTCTTCCACAGCATATTGTTCCAGCTCATCCAAACTGCAAGCATGGACACAGACTCTGTTCTGATTGGCCAGGTATGAACTTCCATACTGCCTGGTGACAAGGTCTATAGCATTTTGAAAGACTGACTGAAACATGGGTGTTTCATAATAAACCAGCAGGCTCCTGACTGTGTGTAATGTGGGCGCTCATCTTTTAATAGGTAACTGGTTATAGGCTGCCAGGTTTAGGTTCATCTACACTTTCTTGTCCAACGCTTTAAGGTTCAGCTTCCCTTAAGCACACAAAGGTTGGGTGTGTGCTGACAGTTCGAAGCTGCACGGCACAACACTGGCAGTTGTGCAAACTAAATATCTGCCAACAGGCACTAACTTAACCTTCAAATGCTGCTGAGACACTGAACCAGCGTCGTCAGTCTCCCGATCAGCCCCAGTGAAAACTAACCGCACACAGAGTTAACAACATTATTGAGCTTCATCCTGCAAATAACTACTTGGTCTTTAAGCTCTATAAAAAGTGTCTGCTTTAAAACACGGATGGTCTTTGACATTTGTGTCGAGTTTTGAAATGTTGTAGTTTTAGTTTTGACAAACAACAGACAGTGTTGACTCAGACTCTCTCAGCCAAAACCTGGGAACTGTTCAGCTCACAGTTTTAAATCCTCATGCTACAGGTGAAATATGTTGTTGGCAGCGCTGCCTGGGAACAGCAACATTGTGTATTTAGTGGCAGATAAATGTCTCCTGACTGGAGGACTTGGCACTTAACTCAAACGTGACCAGAGGCACACAGTTAACAATCAGCATTGACACAAATGAAGCAGAGACAAATCTGAAACCACATAGGAAGAGAAGATGATGATGAGTTGCCCTGATCCTGAGACAGCAAAGCATCTCTACAACATTACACTGCCACCTCTGTGTGAGACAGGACACGTTAAACTTTCGAGGCATCAGTCCATAAATGTTTGAGGGTCGACTGTGAGTCATGACTCCTTAATGAGCGTTAATGTTCTTCTGGTTTAACAGTGGTTTTCACTTCACCACTCTGTGTCTATCAGATTGTGGAGTCACAACTACTGACCTTTATTTGGATGAGTGAGGGCTTCAGTTCAATGGACACTCAATGAATCTTATGACTTCCTGGATGTATCTTCACTGTGCTCTTGGACCAGTTTTGGAAGCCACGTCTGTGAAGGTTTACAGCTCAAGGTCTTCATTTGTAGACAGCGTCTCTCATTGTGGTTCTGTGAAGTCCCAGAGCCTTAGAAACGGATCTGTAACCGTTCCCACACTGATCAATG
>OMLM01013781.1:2877-15340 GCA_900302695.1 Helostoma temminkii | reverse complement strand
TATGGAATAAAATTATATTTAATAATATAAATATTTAGTAATAAATACAGGAATTTTTCCCAGTAAAGGCAATAAGTCATTGTTTTATCTGCTAATGTGGTCGATTTGTACATTTTACTGTAAAAAGGGATAGTCTACATATGTATATGCACATACTGTATATGTCTTTTGAGGTGTGGTACAGGACATTATCTTCATTAAGGTGCTTGCATATCTTAGTGGACATATTTTAAAAGTTGAGAGTGTGAGATGTGACACTACTGAAATGCCTGGAAAAAAGACTTGTTTTAATTGAACCGATTATACTAATAAATTACTGAAGGTTTTTAATGACAAATTCGTCATTTGCCATTAAATTAATGGCACTGGTCCGACTCAAACATCCCAGGGTTATGGATGTTCTCATAAACGCTACAACCATAAAGTACTATCTATTGCATGTGAATATTAAGTATATTAAGACTTGAGGCAAAGATAACTCAACCCTCATGATCATTTACTGATGATAATAAAAACCAATTTCAGAGTTAACATTAATGCAAAATACATCTGCCACATTGTTTCAGAAGATCCAATCCTGGATGGTAAATATTTTGGGAGAGTACTTACAAAAAATCCGGGGTGATTTTATACAAGCGTCTTCTATGGAAATCCAGTCTGGAGTAATGAGATGAGGGTTGATATCATAAATCAGATGTCGGGGGATTCATAAATGTCCCTTTTCATTTCTGGTGGTGGCCGGGAAGGAGAAAATCCCCACAGAGCATCTATGAAGCTCATGTTTCTCATGTAAAATAACTCAACACCGGCAGGACAAACACACACAGGATGGAGAGAGGATATGTGACAGAACAACTCATCAAGTCAAATATTTACCTTCATTAACGAGGAAACTCTGAGTAACTAACCCATCAGACTGGATTTCATTTATTTTCTTTCGCTTATGAAACAAACTACAGTCCTGTCACACACAAAAAAAGTTGCTCTGCAGGTTCAGTTAACACACAGTCATGGATAAGACGGGAACATTACAACATTCAGTCCTGACAGCTACAGTAAACCTGTTTGAAGAGGAACAGAAGGAAAGAAGATAACATCAGCGATGACTGTGTTAAGTGTGATTTCATTCTTAGTTTCTAAATCCAGCGCTGAACTAGGGCCTCTGTTCAACTTGGGTGTTTTTTCTCAGTTGAACTCAAACACTAATGACATCAAAACAGAGCTCCACAGGATCAGGTCGGCCTAAACTAAGAATGAGTCACTGTACTGCTCTGCTGGCATCTCAGGCTACTCACTACACTACAGTTGTTCAACACCTGGTCCTGAGTTTATAAAAAAAAAAAAAAGGTGATGACAAAACCACACTGGCGAGACTTACAGAGAGGTAGAGACCTAGTTTCTACATCACAGAAGTAACCTGGCAACATGGGATTTCTCAAAACTTCAGTCCACTAGTATTTTGAATCGAGCTAAAGTCAAAATTAAGAGATAAAAAGTCAAACATATTATGTAACAAGTATAAAAACTTTAAAACTTATGTCAAACATTTTGACTTTTTTATCTAATAATTCTGAATTACTATTGTTAGTTATATATATTTTTTTATTTTTCCCTTAGTGACAGAAATGTGCTTTTATAAGTTTCAGAGAAATTAGTTAATAAATCATTGTTCATTTTAGTCTCGTTATCTGCTGTTCTGAAAATATCAATTTTGAAATTATATTATTCTTAAAGTGTCAGGTAATAAGAATAAAATGTCTGCTGTTCACACCATCCCTTACAAAAAAGCAGTATACTTAAAGTTTATTTTAAGAATACTTAAGTATACTTCAAGTATAGCAAGTATACTACTTTAATACTTCTTGGGACTCAATGTGCCAACTATTTAGTTTACCTCTGATAGCAAGTACATAAAAAGTACACTGAAAGTATATATGCTCATTTTTAGTTTAAAAGAAGTATGGTAATAGTACACTTAAATATACTTCTTTTTGTAAGGGATAACATATGATTACCTTATAAATCTGGGCATATTATTGTAAGATTCACTGTTTAAATATTTTTTATTCCAGTGGCATCTGCACAATAAGCTTATTAAATTTACACACTGCATCTTTTTCCTGGTGTTCATAATTTCAGTTCATATTAATGCCACTAATTATCAAGCTAAACAAAAAAGGAAATCAGAGTAAATGCAAAAGGAAAATAGAATTTTATAAAAAACAGGACTCAAAGATGTGTTTTGCTTTTCATTTCCAGTTTTAGCTTTTAATGAGGTTTTACACCTCAGCTTTTCACTTCCCATTTCATACTATTCAGTTTGACATTTTCTGATCCACCTCTCACTTTTGAATCTGCACTGAGCTCAGTTTTGCTTTTTTAGATAAACAGTAACAGCAGCATGCAGGTGATGCAGAGGTCATGTTTAGCGACGTCACCATCTCAGTTCAACGTGTTAGAATGACAACATTCAGACACAGCTCAGACTGGGGTCACTGTATATTTGCAGCTCATAAACCAAAGCTGAGGATATGTTATGTTTTAACATAATAATGTTGCTTGATGAAAATTCAGATCATGATGAAATTCATCTGTGAAAACTGGCATTAGAAGAAGGGTACTGCATCAATAGTGAAATTAAAAAAACAAAATCAAAAAACAAAGAATCTTATTTTCTGATCACTTTTCATAACATCTTTATTGAATTTGTGTCTCAGTTTTTAAACATATTTACACATAGTTTAATTTTATTATTTTTTTTAAGTTCAGTAAAAATACAAATACAGAACACTCAGTTTTCAAAAGCGACTCAATGGCTGTCCAGATTTCACCTTGGGCCTCCTCCTTATCAGATACAAGTGGTGATGTTAGAGACAGAACTGCCCTGTATGAATGGACTGGTAAGTGGTGGAAGTGGAGAAGATACTGGATGGATGATGGAGAGGAAATGGGAGAAATAAAACACGATGATGCTGCCAGAGGTTTCCTTAGTTCCATGTATTAAACATGAATGCCTGCTGGATTCCATTTAGCTTGGAGGTAGGAGGTCGGAGCTGGGAAGGACGTCGCATCCAAGTTGACCAGGTTCCAGTACACCAGCCAGATTAACCACAGCAATACCAGTTTAGAACAACGCATTCTGCTGTGCGTTGTGCAACCAAACATATTCTGTGGACACGTTGACATTTTTAACTTGCCCATAGATTGTTGTTGGACTTTACTTTGTGTATGAATATAATGAAATAAGACCGAATTGAAAAATGATTATTACTAGAGATTTCACACAGTTGATGTGCAAAACATCCGTCTTGGATTTTCAGGTTGGAGAGGTTCGGCTGAGGGGGATCGATTCCCCCAAAAAATTCCCACTGGGGACTCGGAAGCATGAGTCCTGAGTCAAACCCTGACATAGCTGTATAAACAAGACAATACAAGAATCCGTAAAGACCCTGAAAATTTGTGTCAAAACTGGTGAAAAGCTTAAATAAATTTGCAATTATCTCAAGCTGTTTCCTACAAAGTCTTCCTAAATTAATTATTTATGAGAAAAACCTCCAGAGACATTTATATCAATCTTTACTACTGTATGTCTTCATATTTTGTGGATTTCTTTGGGCTCGATTTCCCCTGCAGGCAAACATTGCCGTCCACTAGAGCGTTTGCCATCACTTCAGTTCAGCTCCTGTTGTCAGTGATCGTCTTTCACTGCTAACGACTGTGTCTGCGTGTGTTGTGAACGCAGCAGGAGCTGCACAGTATGGCTGCGCAGACAGACAAACAGCCAGTCTACTGCCCAAAGAAAGCAAAAGTGGATTTTATCTGATTCTGTTACAATAAGGTGAGACAGGAAGAAGGAAAAAAAGAGTCTTTTAGATTCTCAGAGCAGTTACATTAAGCGCCGCTCTTAACCTATATTTGCGCAAACAAAACACTAATATGGGAGACGACAGGCTGTGGAAGAGCGCAGCAGTGGTCAAGGCATAGCTGGGCACAAAAGCATCAGAAACAATAAAAGTTTAGCTTCCTCTCTTTACCTAAACTGGTCGATTCAGACACTAAGAAACATCATGTCACACAAATGAGCGCACCAACACTAACAGAAAATATGCACAGCTTAAATTAGGCCATCATTAATCTGGTAGATATTCTCAGTGATTGGGGATCATGGTTGAGACCGTGCTAACATTGAGAGAGGATTAAACAGGTGTGAAAAACATTAAAATGTGAGAGCTGTTGGTTAATGAAGCATATAAGTTTTGATACTGAAGAAGTGATAAGTGGTTTCATAATGAATGTGATTTTAAAAAAGCTAATTGTTGTTGTAATAGTGGGTTATTAAACCGCAGCAGACCTGAAGTTTTTTCTTCTTTTTCTATTCTTATACGTCACCTACTGATTTTGATCATTTTCAGCTCAGCTACAAACTTAACATAGCTAGCACTTATGTGTCTGTTATCACATTTTCAAACACGTGTCTCTATTTCTATGTTTTGTTCAATAAACAAACTGATTTTAGAGCTCTGGCCCAGTCACGTTTATTCCCATATTTTAAGAATTCAAATGGTGTTTGATCAAGTTTTTGTTTAATCTTCTTGCTACTTTAAAGTCTGGAATTGTTTTTGAAACTAATTTAGTGACACTGAAATGCTTTTCTGGCGTCTGATTTTGGAATACGAGAAAATAAATTAATGTTCAGACAAAAACCTCATACTTGTGTTTAAGAGTCCTTGAGCCATCAGACAGGAATTTATTATGAAATCATTCATCTAAACCCTTTAAGAGAAAATTGTCAGTCAGTGAGGGAGAACAATTTCAGAGTTAATTGTAGCTTGTTTGCAAACAGAATATTTGTAACAAGCTGCATTATTCAAGCCACCCGAGCGGTAAATCTCTCACGCTGCTTGTGAGATGTGTCAGGAGCATCAACTGGAGGAAGAACTGGGCAGACAGCAGTGTGTGTGTGTGTGTGTGTGTGTGTGTGTGTGTACCCTGTCTTCTCTTAGCAAGGCTAAAATCTTGTTACAGTATGGAGCGAGGACGTTTCCTTTTCTTTCTGTTAGAGTGTAATGCTCATTCCGACTGTGCAGAGCCTTACAGAAATAAAAATGTGTGTATGGCCATAAAATCTTACTTAGTAAGTGGACAACATGACGGGCAGAGTCAAGTTCCTGTGGCCAGCACTGTTTTCTGAAGAATTAAGACTGAGGGCATCAGATTCACAGCTATCACGCACACAGGAAATGTAACAGTTGAATGACTTCCTGATGCTGAAAACAATATTTTCAAAGAATTTATCCAAAATTAAGACATTGTTAAATTAAGGTTTCATACTTTTGCCAGACTTTTCAGAGGTTTGAGGAAACACAGAGTTTTAATGGTGAAGAGAAAGCTATAATTTAACATGGAGGAAGAAAAAAAGATTCTGGATAAAGTAGAACAGAAAACTGATGGTTTCTAACACTAAAATTAATCAATTATTACAATTTCAACTGGTCGTATGAGGTTGAACAGAGAAAATGTGACTTAGCAGCTCAGCAGAGTGAAATAAGGTCTTCGTTTATTCAGCTGTGTCAGTGCTACATCTCTTATTCCTCTTCATCATACACTACCATACAAATGTGTGACCTGAAAATGACGTGGAGTGATTCATGAGAAGGTGGGAAATAGGAGACAAAACAGAAGAGAGAGGAGATGAGAAAGGGGCTGATAAGCTGTGAAGACACTATGTAATAGTGTGATCAGAAAATATGGAGGGAGATAAAAAAAGCAGCATACAACAGAGTAGCAGCAGAGTGGTTTGGAGACAGAGCTGCGTCTCTGTGACGTCTCTAAATGGAAGAGAAAATGGAAAGATGTCAAGGTGGGGAGTGGTGAAGATGAAAAAGCTGCTGCTGCCCCATGTAGTCATCTGTTCCATCTATAATGGTCCATTTTTATGAAAAAGGAGGATTAGGAGAGGTGGGACTGTTGCTGCAACTCGTCCTCAGGTTGATGTGACGAGCTGCTGCGACAAGCTGCTGCCAGTTTCAGGTCAAAGTTCATCTGATGAGATTTGGACAGGAAGTGGACTGGGGAAAGACTGGGTCAGAGAGAAACTGAGAGGTTCACCCTGTGTCCCCATTTATCCAAATGAAACGAAAAACACTCCATATTAACAGACCCTGTGAGGTCCTCTGTTTGTCTGCCTGGAAAGATGACACTTCCATCAGTACAGTGTCAAAGTGACTGCAGCGTGATCCTTCACAAAACCCCACGTGCACTCTCAGTGCCTCAGCACGAGTCTGTATGGGAGGAAAGTTTGGTCAAATAAAACACTAAAAATCATAACAAAAAACTAAATCAAGCCTCCAGCTTGGAGCTCAGTCCTTCACAGAAGAGTTCATTCAAGCTGAAGGTGACGCTGAGCAGCGCACCCACCGTCCTTCTGAGTAGAGCAGAGAAGACAGAGAGAGCCAAAGAGAAAAACATAGAAGAAGAGACGGAGAGTCAGCAACAAAGTCCTCTCTGCTCTGCAGTCCTCTGTGCAAGACGCTCTCTCTGTCTCCGTCTCCTCCAGTGGATGTCTGCAGTCCAAACACAGTTGAGAGTCTGTAGAGCTGAATGTCAGTTTGTCCAGTGTTGGTAGATGGGTTTTTGGGCAGATGGGCAGACACGCAGCGCCCCCTGGTGCTGAGGTGGAGCTTCTGTCTGTCTATCGCTGAGCTGGCTCACTGCCAGGCAGGGTGATGTTGCCCAGGTGGAGGACGGGAAGCGGATGAGCCTCCGTGTTAAAGACCCAGCTCTCCAATGGCATCAAGTCGTCGCTGGAGAACAACAGGTACAGATACCTGAGGAGGGGTGTGTGGGAGGAATGGTGGGGAGGAGGGGGGAGAGGGTGAGGATTGGATGAAGAAGAAAGAAATGAATAAAAACTCTGCTACTCAAAGCCACAGATAATACTGTAGGACTGTGAAAGTACAGCAGCATCAGGCACAGGAAACTGTGAAACTCAAAACTGTCAATGTGTTTTTTATTACTGTCGGTAGTAAAAAGTGTGATTAAAAATGTGATTAAGACAAAAATCTATGAACGCTCTGGAATTATTATTGTTATTATTATTCTGCTTTGAACAAAACATTAAATTCTTCTAATATGCAGGAAGCAGAAGCTTGTTACTGCCTAAGGAGGTTAAAAAATAACATGAACATAATATAAAATCCATCCTCCATCTATTTACTGTAGCAGCCGGATATTTAACACTTAACGTGTCTTTAATAAAGATACATCACATAATATTTGTGTATCTTGTTACTGTATGTGTCCTGTCAATGCTTTAATTTTTGTCTTATGTTTTTATTTACTGTCATACTTACCTGTCTTACTTTCAGCTTGTTTTCCACCTGTAAAGGACTGTGAGCTGTATAAACGTATTAAAATTGATACATAAGATCTGATCAAATGTATATTTTACTTTAGGATGTCTGTTACGTTTACACTGTGCATCACAACAGCGATTTTTATTTGTACCTAATCTTGCACCCATACTGCCATAGGACAATGTAAAAGAAATACAAATCTAAATAAATATCCATAAACCTTAATTTTCTTCTACCTGAATTGTTAAGTATAAAAAGACTCTGGCACAAAGTGAAGATTTAGAGTGTTAACCTGCTCAGCTGCTCAAATAAAGTTGTAGTTCATTATAAAATCTAATTAACATAAATCTAGCAAACGCACACAGCTTTAGTCACAAAGTTTTTGTTTGAAACTGATAACAGCCTCGCTGTCCACCCAGCACAAAAACAGAAGTTCAGATGCTTCACATTAATGCAGGTCTGTGTGAGCCAATCAGGAGCCTGCAGATATACAGTACCGTGTTGCTTTAACGTGATTGGCTCGCATCCAGCAGGGATTAGGACTGACAAAACACCGAAACACTGAAATGTCAGCATCTCATGAAGTTACCAGCGTGTGTGGAGGGTGACCTTTAACGACTGATCCACAACAGACAGATTTTACTGGCACTGGAGGCTTTGTGGTTAATTTCAGACACATGAAGCTAAAAATGGAGCTGAGGCTTCTAACTAATGCAAAGACTGACAAAAAGCATGTTTTATGATTATTTTTGATGTGTCTGACTGGTTGACTTAGAGTAACAACTATTTAATTGTGTGTCAGGAAATGAGAGTCATAAATCTACCAGCAGAGGGAATCAGAGAGCCGCTGTGGGTCACAGCGAACATTCAGAGCCCCTTCTCCCATAAGTGAAGTGTTTTTGAACAGTTTCAATGATGCTGGAGTTAAAGCACAAAATACTACTATATATATAACATTTAATTAAATGTGTATAATACTGGCTATAAACAAAATCTCATGTAAGTAGTGAACTTAAAGTCGTGTCTTCAAGCACAACTCACAAGTCCAAATGTAGAGTAAAAGCCAGAGATACTTTACAAATGCTAGTGGGGAGAAAATCCACAGTTCTCATTAAAATATTCAGCACATTAGAGGCTGAGTTAAATAAATCTTATGAGGATCATCAGGAGCTTGTAGTTTCACTTTGAAATTCAAACGCTGCTTCAATGTGCATGTGAGTGTTAAATCTGAAGTTGGTCTAATTAAGGACCTTTTTTAGGGATTTTTATTTTTAATTGATTAATTAAAGCTGTAAGGAGACTGAGGTATTCATATTTATTTCATATTTGAAGTTCCTATTAGATTATTTACGGCCCTACAGTAATAAACATTTTTATGTGTATGTTTAGTTTGATCTAATGTCCTAAAATGATTCCTGTAAACTGTTTGCTGCATTTAATCGTTCGTGATTTATCTGAAAAATCGCTGAATATTGAAAGACGGGAGCTGAAACTGTGTCGCTGTGTTTCAGCGTTTTGGCAGTGAACATAACTGAAACACAGTTTTATTAAACATTGCTATTCTTCAGTATTTGATTATTGATTTAACACTACTGACTAAGCTGCCCACATTCTGTATACCTGAATCCAAAGAATATGTGGTTATGGTGTGTGACTGACATGCAGGTGCTTTTGTATTTTCTGCTCACTTGTTGAAAAATATTAAATAAAACATGAGCACACAATTGTTGCTCATTAATCATACCATTAATCACTAAAGTACGAGTTAATTAATTAGCAATTGTGCTGATAATTTATAGATCAAACCAATTAATCAAACTATTAGCGTGTTCTTACTTGAGCGTCTCGGCCAGGAAGAAACTCTGCTGCACGTCGTCGTAGGTCGGGCTGGAGGAGTAAACATCCTTCACCCCTGAGAAACCTCCGCTCACCCTGCAGTACTTATCAATGGCCTGGAGGAGACAAGGAGAGAAGGAAGGAGGGAAGGAAAAAACAGATGAGGGAAGGTAAGAAGAGGAGAAAGATCAAGGACCAATAGAGGAGAAAAAATGAGTAGGAGGAGGAACGGAGGGAAAATTAAAGACAGCAGGAGTGTTGGGGTAGAAATGGAGAAGTAAAAAAGGTAAGAATGATAGAGATCACATGAAGGAGGCATAAAAATGAAGAGAAGAAAAATGAAAAGGGCAAAGAGAAAAGGTTGAGGGAGGTGAGCACAGTTTTAATAAGCTTACAAAAGCGTGCTATAATTAATTTCTTTGCTTGTGACAGATTAGAACGAGTCCTGGGGAGACACGTTCAGGAAACAGCCTCTGTTAAAAAAAAAAAAAAAAACATTAGAGAAAGAAGATTACCGCAAACGCCTCGCCCCGTCTCTCCTGCATTTACATTTTATTCTCTAAAATTTTCTTTTTGTCCTTGCACACAAAGCAGCTTCAAAACGTGGGAGCACATTTAATGTTCCAACATTATGCATCACGGGGAGCTGGTGAGTGATGGCAAAAGTTTTTACATGAGGCAGAACCTGTGGTCGTCTCTCGGGGGTCATTGTCTTTGTACATTTGTCTGCAGATATTCCAGTTAACTGCAACAACAACAAAAAATAAACCCTGCTGATATATATAAGCAATATAAGCCGTTTCTTTCTAAACACACGCATTTTAATTTCTTTTTATTGTGTAGTTGTCTGTGATTAAGACGACATCTGTGTATCCATAGGTTTTAGGCTACATTCACAGAGACATTTGTGCATTCACTCTCAGCTTTAAGGATTGATGTCACATTCTCTAAACAACACAGATGTTAGTGTTTCAACAAGAACAAAAGCCAAGAAACACACAGCCAGACAACACCACATTCTGGACTATTTAAATTGTTTGGTGCATGAATTCCTTTATGTTGACTTACAAAGACACCCAAAATAAGAATTCATAAAACATCTTAGTCAGTCAGGTAGGCGACTAATAAAAAGAAAAAAAACAAAACAACCATCACTGTAAGAGCTTAAGAAGTCTGCAGACCCTGCAGAACTGTTTGTCTTTAAGTGGCCCAAATTAAGCCCAGGCTTAGTGGACCTGAAGATGGCAGTTCTCAAATAATTCCCATCCAGTTTGATGGGGCCTGAGAGGATCTGTCGGAAAGAATAGGATAAACTGTCAAATCCAGGTGTGAGAAGCTTGTAGAAACCTAACAAGACCATTCAGAGCTGTAATTACTGCCAAAGGGGCTCCTACACAGTAAAAGTCTGTGTAATTCCACATAGGTATCAAAACCAGGTGATCCAGATACTCAGCGCTCCAATTTATTTCTCTAAACAAGCCGCAAATCCAAAAACACAAAACATGTTTTCCCCTCAGAACACCCTGATGATGCCCTGCTGCAAACATCGGGTGCTACTTTGGCTCTGACGAATAACAATGTGTCGTCTAATTGAAAACAAGTCACATTTGAGAGCTGGTGCTTTAGCCATCTGCACACACCCACATACACACAAATGAGCAACACCAGCTCAAAATGCAGCGACCGTCCAGCTGGTGATGCCGACAGTAGGCTATTACCTGTGTGCTCTATTGATTTACAATGACGACACTGTTACACTGAAATTGGTGCCTCCATAAAGATTCTGGCTGCATTACACCCCTGCTCATACTTTATCGACTTTCAGTGTTAACGCATGTAATTGAAAGCATTATCTTTGTCCTTGTCTTTCAGTCGCTCACACACAGACACGCACATGTCTTCTCTCTCCTTCCTGTCCTCGACTGACCATTCTGCTGTCAGCGGATTTCCATTGCAGATACTTAGAGTATGGACCATAATTGCTGTTATTCACAGGCTGCTGCACCTGACGTGTATTTGCCCTTCTGCATCCACACTGCAGTGTCTGGCAAAAGCATTTGCAGTAAGCAAACACACACACACACACACAGATACACAGTAAGTTGAGCTTACAACAACTTTTGTTGCATTTGGGTACTTCTAAATACTTCAAATTTTCTCAGGATGTTACACTGACTTTGGGGTAAGTGTACCTGTAAATGTACAGCGCACACACACACAGACACACACCCCATGACCATCTGTGCTAAATAAATGATCTGATAAAAAAACGGCCCTGTAGGAGGATGATGAGGAGGAGCAGAGTTTCTGCAGTGGCTAAGTGAGGACACATTTCACATTACAGCCGCTGAGCTTCACCTTCACACACACACAAAAGCCAGCTGACATTAATGGCTCCTTGAAAGAGGAAGCGTGTTAAACAGAGACAGTTTGGTAAACCAGGTGAATGCAGCTGCGGTTCAGAGAGAGTGTGATGGAGAAGCTGAGCTTCGAGGCAGCATAAAGCAAAGACTTGTGAAAATTTGCGTGCCATTGTTAAGCTGCATCTGATGGTACTGTACATACAATACTGTATTATATCCTGTCAGTATAAAGTGGTATGTTGGTTTCTTGTAACTGCTGAAAATTGTGTACTATAAATACGAGTACACAAAAAATACTACAAATAGTTATTAGATACAAAGTTATGACGGATTTGGGTTAAGTTACTGAAGCTAAAGGTACACCTTTAGACCACAAAGTCCATGTAGGGAGGAGGACGGAGTGGAGAGATGAGCCTAAGTTCAGCTTGATCCATGTTTATTACAGTAAGGAAGTGTTTTATTGATCGTTTCCCTGTTTGTGTTTACTCTTGTGTTAACTCTAACCCAGCTGCCTTTGTGCCTTAGTCAACCAAACCATGATGTTTCCACAACTGTAACTGAACATTTAAGATGCTGTCATGAAAAAAGCCCCCATGATGCTCACTGAGCATCAAATAGTGATGCAAAAAAAATGTGGAAGGGCTTAAAAAAGCACGGCGGGTTGATGCTGTGGGATGTGACTGTGTTCAGTTTCTGATTACATGTGAAGTACAGGTCCTGAAATCTGAGACTATATGGAAAACCTGGGGGAATTTCATGTCAACCTGGTTGTATGAAGTTATGACATGTAAAAAGACTCAGTCTTAGTCTCAAATCTTTGTCAACGGCCATGTCAGACATTATACATAGGGTTAGATCTCTTGGAGTTTTATCCGCTAGTAGGAGTTCAGAATACTGATTGAGTGACTT
>OMLM01013779.1:2925-15259 GCA_900302695.1 Helostoma temminkii | reverse complement strand
CTGATGCTTTATTGATCCCTTTGGGGACATTGTGAACACACCTACTTACCTACATGTAGCTTCAGGAGGACCAGGAAGCGAACCTGCCAAACCTGGGCTTGAAAGACAACTACCATACCCATTGATCTACACGCTGCTCCATGTAAAACAAACTAACTTTATAGATGCAAATGTAAAAAATGTTCACAGCATTAATGCACTTCTTCATGTTTCTGGTTTTAATGGTATAATAAAGGTTATTATGTTATATCCTCTATGTCATGGCTTTTACAACACAACATCCTGTAACTCAGCAGCATATTGACAACAAAAAGAAAACATTTGTTGTCAGATAACTTATGCTGCAGGAGGTCTACTTTATTCTTTTAGGTTTACATCAGAAAAATCCAGCTGAGCTGAGTTTGTGTACTCGGACGTATTGCTACGTATTTCTACCTTGCAGTAAATGATCTAGTAAAAACCTGTTTTGTTTTAGAGGTTTTCAGCTCTTTGGGGGAAAAAACTTTGTTTCTCTGTTGGTTCATTTGAAGGTAATTTGATTTTTTTCTAGAAATCCACAGGCAGACTTTATCAGCTGTGTCACAGCTGAAAACAGATAAGACTCAAACCCTGAGCTTTGGCATTGGCTTGACTGTAAATCATTCGGGCCATGAACCAGTGTCTAGACATTGATGAGCCATAAAGATAAAGTTTAGTTTGAAGGTTGTAGCTGAGCAGTGAATGTAGAAGTTTACTATAATATTATATTAGTCTCCTGCTGGATGTGGTTGTTTCTTTTTCTTTGCAATTGTCTCACAATTGTGAGCAATGTAGAATGAGGTGAGTTTAATGACCAGGTTTAAAGAAAGTCCCAGCAATGAAAACCAGACCAGAGTCAGGAGACTGACAGGGGATGGAATCAGGCTGGGTTGAAGACAAAAGCTGGAAGTAGGTAAAGTCTAAAAATAGCTGTTTGAATATCCAAAGCTGGAAAAGAGAAAAGGGGGAGTATGAAGGAAAGCAGGAAGAGACAGGCTAGGTGAAAGTCCTCAAATGCAAGAGTAGTGAAACATGGCTTTTAGAAGAGAAACACTTTAAAGTGGTGACCACCTGGTTGGCTTTGCAACTATGCATCTGGTTTGTTTCCCACCATCGTTAAAGTGAAGCTTAGTATGGATTTCCGCAACTACCATGCACTTAAGTACCCAGATTACCCGCACTTGGGAAAACCTGGTTACTGGAAATTGTAGAGTTGCAGTAGATGAGTAATCTGAATCATTGCCGCCCAAAAAGCTTCACCAGAACTGATTAATGAACATTTGTTCATTTTTACTCTGTATAAATAAATGAAAAAAAGTAAATTGTGGCTAGAAAAGAAAACAGGCTGCATCACTTTTCTGTCTGTTTATTTAACCTCCATCTGCAGATCACCCAAAAAAAAAAGTAACTTGGAAAGTAACAGTAAGTTTTGAATGTAATATTTAGGTGGTGCCAGATTCAGAATCAGCCAAGATTCAGAATCAGAATCAGCCAACGCAAGATCATAAAATCAGAGAAAATAAAAGGTAATAACACGTGATGAAAAAAAAACACTGGCAGCTAATAACAGTGAGGGAGGAAACAGTGTCCAGTGCACGGAAAACACATATATTTCATAGTCACGTTGTTGGTCTTTAAAGGTTTAGCAGCATTATTTATCTTAAGTATTGGCAAAACACTATAGTACATTATTTCCAGTCTCCTGAAATTTCTTTCTTTCACGGTTTTTTGTATTGATTATAACACGTTAAACGACTACACCCTCCACCGCATGTCATAACTCGTGTTACACTTACCCATCTCCGACACAAGATTAGTGTTGTTTTGGTCTTACAGTTCTCAGTCTGTCGTACAGCTATTGCACAAGAGATAAAAGTAGCGGAAAATTCACGTTGACAACTACCAAAAAATCTGTACGTGCAAAACTTTGTGTGAGAAGAAGTCCACACACAAACGGAAAAATTCAGCAAAACTGGAAAAGAGGGAATGGTTTCGGTATAATGTTGTGAAATTTTCGTTAAAATTTGGATTGGAAATGTGTTTTGTTCACGCTACTGTCAACACCCACTGGCCACTTTATTAGGTACACCTTGCTGGTTCCAGGTTGGACCGGCTTTTGCCTTCAGAACTGACTTAATTCTTCGTGTCATAGATTCAAAAAGGTGTTGGAAACAACCAAACAGAGATTTTGGTCCATATTGACATCATAGCATCACGCAGTTGCTGCAGATTTGTTGGCTGCACATCCATGATGGGAAATTCCTGTTCCACCACATCCCAAAGGTGCTCTATTGGGTTGAGTTAGTGATTGTGGAGGCCAGTGGAGTACAGTGAACTCACATGTTCAAGAAACCAGATTGGGATGATTTGAGCTTTGTGACATGGCGTATTATCCTGCTGCAAGTAGCCATCAGAAGATGGGTACACTGTGGTCATGAAGGGATGGACATGGTCAACAACAATACTCAGACAGGCTGTGGTGTTTAAATGATGCTCAATTGGTACTGGGGGGCCAAAGTGTGCCCAGAAAATATCCCCCACACTATTACACCAGCAGCAGCAGCCTGAACCGTTGATATAAGGCATGATAGATCCATGATGTTATGTTTATTACGTCAAATTTTGACTTGACCCTCTGACCAGGCTGCGTTTTTCCAATCCTAGAGATGGCGGTTATTTGAGTTACTGTTGCCTTTCTATGGTCCTTCTATGGTCCTTCTTGGTCCACTAAGCAGGAACAGATGGGTGGTTCTGAAAGGAGATCACAGGTAAGTGGCATAAAAAGTTGGACCAAGAGTGGTATATAGAATATTTTGACCTACTGGGTAGAAAAGAGTCTGGGCTGGGTAAAACTCAAGATACTCAGAGTGAGCGGGGAAACCAGTAGAGTTACTGGAGTATGAGCGGTTCCAGGTTCTGAAGCTGCTGATGGCCGGTTAATAATAAAATAATACAGCAGTGCTCCTCTTCGTGTGCACACAGGTGAGTAACAGACCGTCCAGAGGAGAGAAAGGACTTAAACAGAGAGAGAATCAGGCAATTCCAAAACACAGTCCAGTTGTCCATAATCCGTAACACAGATAAGAGTAAGAGCAGAGAGCAGGTCCAGTTCCAAACAAAGGTCCAAATACTAGAGGGCAGAATGAGAATAACTCACGGTCTTTCAGAGGGTTAGGCAAAGGCGAGGTCGGAAAACAACAGGTCCGTCTTGGCTTCAGGTTTCAAGGTTGGCAAGAAGGCTGGAGAGTCGAGCACACGGTCTGGACAGTCAGGCTGAGAGCAGGTGAAGGTGAAGGAATTAGACAGGCGAAGACAGGAAGTGGCAAAGACAAAATAAAAGCAGGAACTGGAAGTAAAGCCAGAGATCCTGACATGTGTGACTCCAGAAAAAGCCACCAAGCCACTTTTGAAGCTACAGATGTGGAAACTGTGGAAAAACTTGGTGTTGCTAATGAACTCGCGAACCACCAAGTCCCATTTTCAGCATGAAGAATTTGTCCATTGTGTTTTGCATTTACATTATTGTTACCGGGTGGTAAATTAGATTTTGACACACATTTTGGTCAGAATGTGGTTATTCTGCCATCACACTATGAACTGCACGCTTGGTATTTCTTCCTGTTTTTGATGTGGGGATGGTGAGTTGAGTGAAAAAACAAGTGATAGGAATCCATCATATAAACAAGCAGTGTGTAAGGATATATCCTTTAAAGCATTTATGGTTTAAGCCTAAATTAAAGAAATTATTTGCTAATATTTTAATAGGATGGCTTTGGTTTAAATATCACAGATGGAAAGGATGTTATAGAAGGTTTGGCCACTTATTGAAGGCCGTATATTCTGTATAAGACTGCAATCAGTATTGCTATGCAGCGAATGCTTAACAGTGAAGCCATATGTCACATAGTCCGAACCAATGAGTGGAAATCAGCATCGGGTTTTACTTTTCCTCTGATCTGAAATAAAATCCTATTTTCAAAGGAAGCTCTGATGAGGTTGTAAATACCAGCATCTGGTATCAAAATGTCTGTTCTTTTATAATTCTGAGTAAACAGTCGCATCCTACTGAGAGCAAAGCGCAAGCCTTAATGTGAGCAAAGCAAAACATTAGTTTAAATTCTAACAGCCTCCAATGGGCATTTAAAACAAAAGAAAATTACTAATATTACATATTCACACGGTATGCATAATTAAAAACAGATGACGCCATGTACTGCTGCAATCAAAGAGCTCGGTATCAGTTTCAGTATGTAAGTCTCATTTTGCATAAAAAAATAATATTATAACAAACATCTTGCGCTGAGGGACATGTTTATCAGATATAACTCTGACATTTGATCCTTCGAGGGCAATCGACCAATTTCCATCTGTAATAACTAATGAAACACATGGTTATTATTGATTATGGGTAAACAAAGCACATGATGAATTTCTGTGCACTTGGGACATTGTGAGGGGAACACTTTCAGCAGTATGTTTTTAATTAAAATCGTACATACTGACATCGATTTAATGTAAGTCAAAGGGACAGTGGGATATGTTTCACATGTGCACATTATCACGGTTCGTTCTGAAACAGCAATTAAAGTCATTATTAGAGGATCTAGGAGTGATGGCCTGCACTCACAGTATATATTGCTTTTCCACTGTATTGATACCCACAGGTCTTTACAATGACAATGATTCAGTCATTGTGGTTGACAGGACAACTCTCACTGTCACGTACCAAACTCTGGATGAGTTGAACACTAATTTAAAAGGGGCGAGGATAAAGGTTAAGGCAGAGAAATCAAGGAATAGCTCAATGGCCTAAGATGTGGTTTCAGATGAAAAGGTATTTTAAAAATGAGGAGGCAGTTCCAACAGTGTTAGAGAAGTCATATGATGCAGTTCTTAGTGATAGCAAGCAGATCCAGAGCCTGAGGTAGAAGATGTGTGAGGCATTGCAGGCAGAATCAAACTAAGGCCTGCAAAATTTCCTTACATTTTTTTATAAACTATGCAAGTGTATAACGAACCTATCTCAAAAGTTGACAAGCCTACACATTTGAAAGTGGGAGTTTTAGCAGAGAGGAAAACCAACCCAGAGAAGGTAGTTTTATAGCTTCAATCATCACAAAGCGTCATTGCAGGGCAGATACAGCACAAACATGGTGGCTGTTTTGTGGAGCTGTTGTCTTTAATTCTCCACTTAGCTCCACTAAACCACTGCAGAAGAATCATGGTGCAACAAGACATTTTGTTTTCATGTATTAATGTGAGGATTGTTGTAGTCTCCTCATCTCCTCATCCCCCTGCACAGATATTGTGGATGGAAATTGGACTCAGACTTGCTGAGAGTGAGATGACTAAAACTCGACTAGTTGATGATTGCTTCACTTTTAAAGCCCAAATAGTTGTTTGTCTGCCAGCTCCCTCATACACCCAGACTCATTGTTTGTTATATCAGGCATCAGAATGGAGGCTGCTGCTTCCACTGACAACTAACAAGACATTGAAAATAAAATTATCTTATGCTGAACTGGAACTTTGGTCTTCTAGGTGAAATTACTGTGCTTTGTTGTTCCACCTCCTTCTGGCAATGTAATGTTCACTACACTTGCTGGATGTTGTCAAACAGGCAAGACATACATACAACCATTGTTTGCTGCTGTTACAAACTACCTAGAAAAGAGGACAGTCTCTGTCTATTTGTAAAAAATTGCTCTAATCATGTCTGGCAGCCTTGAAGTGTAGCAACAACAAATCTATGTTTTAAAGTTTTGCATGTACCTGACCCTTCCTACCATCTTGACTTACTCCATTGCCATAAATTGTAGTATTTGTTGAATTAGTGCTACAGAAAAAGACACTGCCTCAGTAAGGATCATCACACAAGTCAAGCATTGTAAGGTTGGTTTGTGATCAGAGAAAACAGCTCATCTTCTGTTCAGTATGGGCTCATCACATTTTTTATATGGTCATATTACTTTGTTGAATGCACCGATGGTGCTGTCAAGATATTATTTATAATGTTGCAACACATCTTAAAAACTTTTGCACTAAAATGTAATCTGTGGTTACATATCGCCATGCGATTGCTTTTGCAATAGATCCAGCGGTTTTTCAGTTTGACTCAAATACTTCATCCCTGAATTCCACCCAAAAATATTACTCAGTGATTAATGACTACTTTAAAATAAGGTCTGATCACATGGCCATTCAAGCAGTTCCCACTGGAGCAGGTTCAAGATGAAAAGAAAGAAATCAATCCCATGTACAATCAGCATTTCAGTCAACAGATCATGCACACGCACTACACTACTAAGCTGATAAAACACATACAGTCATGATCTTTCATGTCTTTATTGAACATACCCATTAAACATACAGAGCAGTGAAGTGCTGCCAGTAAAAACCTCAAGTAAGCACTTCCTATAGCTCTGGATTAAACCATCACAATGTCCAGGAGGAATTGTAGAAACTGCATATTTGCAGAATGTGTGGTGTGAATGGTTCTCATGAGGTAATTTCACAGCACCTCTATTGCAGTGAGTCATTCTGTAGTAGATTTACTTTGATGTTTCACCCAGCTTCTTCTAAACATCAGCTTGTAAACACTATGATCCATGATGGCAAGTTGTCCAGGTCCAGAGGCAGGACAGGAGCCCCAGAACAGAATACAGGACATCATATAGGTTAATACTGAGGATGGCAAGTATGCAGCTTTGTGTAGCGGGAGCAGAACGGCTAAGCAGGTGGGAAAGAAGATTGTCTGTTGGAGTCTGGAGAGGTGAGTCGCACGCAAAATGGTGGATGATGGCAAGATGGCCCTTTGTGTCTTCCAGGCAGTCTGAAAACAAAGAGTGATCTCAAAAGCAGAGCAGGTTAATACATAGGACAACACAGAGTCACAGGTATCTGAAGTCCACAATCGAATAGCTAAGGTCCAGTCCAAGTTAAGAATGCCAAGAACAAAAATGGAATAGGCAGGTTTCTCCAAAATGGGTAGTCAGATCAGAGGGTCAGGTTATCAGGCAACAGGTTCAGGTAAGAATAATCAGAAAAGACAAACCCTCAAAGCCAGGAGTGGTCAGAGCAGAGTTCTGGTCCAAAAACAGTGCTCAGGTCCAAAAGCAGTTCAGGTTCTGCAACAGGTAATAGATCAGGTACAGATGGCTGGAGAGTTACAATAGTGAAGGCAGAGCAGACAATCTGGTGAGGAACTGGGAGCTGCAGACCTGCTTAGATGGGGAGAGAATCAGGCGTGATTAATAAACGTGATTAGGTGTGTGAAATGGACGAGGGTGAGACAAGGAATAGACAGGAAGTGAAAATGACAGAATAAAAGGCAGCAACAGGAAGTAAAGCTGTAGACCATGAAAAAAACATGCCTGAAAAACCGTGAAGTTAAAAAAGAAAGAACAATAAAAATAATATATGACCATCTATCAACGCATGAGCAGTCCAGATTTGGAAAAAGCTAAGTGAATCTTGAGTTAGATTTTTTTTTTGGTGTTTTATGTATTATGGTTTGAATAGTGTAACCTAATAACAGAAAAATGAACTAGTGGCTTCATGTTGATATGAGCTGCTCAGATCTGCACAGTATCATCAGCTCTAGTTGTGCAACCGAGGAAAATATGAACCAAATGACTTCATTCAATAACAGTGCATATAACTGTTTATGCCTGCAGCTGTGGGAGAATGACAATCCTCTGATGGCAAATACATTTGAGCTTTCCAGGTGCTGTGAAAGCATAATTCACATTTCTCTATCTTCTCTGTTAACTTTACAAATTATGTAAACATATAAAGTTAAATGGCTCCCTCTTGCATTTGTGTCTTATTTTCTGTTTAGTGTGAGAACGATGTGGTCACACACAGAGGTCTGAGACAAAACATATTCACATCTTTCCTCTTATGAACTGAACACCAGTTCTCCTTATGTGGGGATATTGTACTAGACTGAATTATAGATCGAAAAGGGAAAAGTAACAGCCCCATCAAAGACATACAGCTGTCAATTTATTAGGAACAGTTTATTGTTTGTGGCTGTAGTTTGCTCTGCTGTTGAAATGTACTATTTTATACGGAGCAGTGTATCTGCTATTTACCCTTCTCTTACTGATTTAAATGGGGTGGGGTAGTTGAAGTAAGTATCAATAAGGGTTAAGGGTAAATTCAGACATTTGGGCTCCAGTGTTGTAATAATGGTTATGGTACAAAACCGTAAAAAAACAACAAAAAACTAAACCATGACATGTCTCATCTTGAAGTTTCATTGCCTTCCCACCCAGCACACACCACCTCTCCCGCAGTGGTGTTTCCCACATCTTAATAGTGGCTTCTTGATGCTCACAAATTCAATACAGTAACCTGAAAAGTTGATATTTCCTGCTGTAAGAGGACCCGCCACCTGCCCCTGTGTGCAGATTTTATGTTAAGGCTGGGGACATACTTGGTAATTACACAGTCGGACATGCAAAATTATGCCTATGCAGAGCCACCATCCATTGCGATATGCTGCATCGTTTGTGCATGTCAGCAATGTGACGCATACTCAAGATGCAGTCACCAGCTCTACTTTCTGAACCACAGTCCATTGGCCTCATGCAAGAACATTTCTGTATTCTTGTACTAAATTTTCCTGAAGCTTTGTGTATATAACTATTCCACTTCACATCCACCAAGCTCTCCTAACTGCACAAACTAGACCTCTTGCCTCAGACTGATGAGCACCACCTGTTCACGAGGAGCTGCACGTCTATGAGATCCATTAGCATAATAAAAGCTGCAGAGTTTGATTCACAACAGTAAAAAAGATTCTGCAGTCAGAATCATAAATGTACCACTCAGTTGTATTGGAGGAGCTGGAACTATTATAAATTTTAACAGTGCACATGTGATCGGATCAGATGTACTGTACTGTGGCAGGAAAAAGGAGGGAAGGGCTCAAACATTTTTCTGAAGCCAAGCCTGAAGGGGGTTAATAGGACGACCCCAAAAAATTTAAATACCTCTCAGGAAACGGGCAGCCAAGATGAAAATGATAATGTGAACAGGTTATTATTTAGCATTAAGTTCAACAGTCTACTGTAATACCGACAGATAAAGGATTAGGATACTGCAGTTGTATACGAGACTGCCGTCCCTGTTGCAGTCACCACTGTGGCCCTGAAGGAGAAGTTCCATGACTTGGCTCAGATCAGGTTTTCATCTGTCTTTAGACTAAACCCCCTCTAGCTTTCCAGTGTCTTCTACATCTGTCTGACACATGAACATCTGGTTTAGGAACATTACATCTACAAATAGGGAGAAAACGTCTGTTCGAACACACTGAGCATCGGGGCTCACGTAGCTCAGCAGGACTGGTCTGTTCCTGTCACTCACAAAAACACAGCCCCAGTCTGAACCTGAACCTGACATCCACAGGTTGGTTGGTGCAGGTTTTCAAAATTTGATATAAAATATATAAAACACGTCATTTAAAATCTACAATCTAACACAATAACAAAATAATGGATTCTCTTTTAGTTTGCAGACTCTCGTAGACTCTCGAACCTAAGAATCTGGTCTACAAACCAAAATGTTAGCTCATTTGTATAAAACTATTGTGCATGGTCATGTCTAACAACATTATCAAAAGAACAAAATAACAATTAGTGACATTTATTCAAAACGATGACGTTTTTATAGAAGATAATGGTCTAAACATCATACAGAGAGGGGCAATGAAAGCGTGCGCTGACACACATGAAATCTGTAATCCATCCAGTGTGTGGGCAGGCAGACCAACCCTGACGCTGGATGACTGAAATCACTGTCCAATATTTAAATAAGGAAGCACAACACTTTTGCATGGTTACATCTATAAACAAACACACATTTTAAGAGCCTTTTACTGTTTATTGATTCATAATCTAAATTGTTCACTTTTATGGAACTCATATTTCTTTATCGAAACAGATTTATAGTGTTTTGGAATAAAATCAGTCGGTGAACACCTGCCACATTTGTTCGTCTTTATCTAAGGTGAGTGTTCACATCTCGACTTTATGATTATTTCTTATTGACTAGAAATGCCTTTTCCTCAGGATGCAGGTGCAGGTCTGATAGGTGAGGACGTGTCCTTGAGTTTATCCCCAATGACCCTGCGCTTTACACATCTGTGCAGACATAATAAGAAGAGCATGCTGGGGAGCAGCGTTACAGAGGCTCCTCCTTTAGCCGTTTGTGTGTTTAATAGTTTAAGTGATGACAGCTGATATTCAAACAGCTCTTTGATGGTGATGCCCTCAAGGGATCAGCTGCCTGGTGCACCAGTGCGCATGTCCAGTCAGACCAATTTGACACTCTGGTTGAAAGTTTGAAGAGTTCAGTCAGGGAACGTGACTGTTCAGCTCATATTTTACAAAAGATGCAATACAAATGTAATTATTATTATTATTATTAATAAACTATTATTTATACATGTATGTTAAAACTTCACTTTTGCTACCAGAGTTTTACAAGCCATTAAATATTAGTCACATGTCTGACTTGTTTCAGAAGGCAGTTAAAGCTAGGGGTATACTAGCTGTAGAACGGATGTACACTGTTTAATAATAATAACTGATGGACAGCTGCATGTATAGAACAGCACTACTACAGGGTTTTAGTGTCTTGTCCAAGCACACCTGTGTTCGTCACACCTGAGACATTCTCAGTCATTATGTGCCTTCTGTAGGAGATACAGTGGCTGCAGATGTTCATCAGTAGCTGCAGTGCAGCAGGAAGTTAAGGTAAACGGACATTTCCTGAAACATGATGTAACCATTAAGGCAATTAACCTGTTCAGTAAGAAACACTGTGATTCCTCATTTACCTCAACGTAACAAGGAAGTGGTTACACCAGAAGCAAATACAGCAGCTGCCTCACAAACACACATTAACATCTGACAGTTACTCCCTGACCTGTAGAAAACTGTGTTTTCCTGCGTTAAAGCCTCATGAAAGATTCTTCCTTTTGCCTCAATAATGCAGGCTTTTGAATCAAATGTCAATCTCAAAGCAATAATCAAATTAGCATGTTACTAATTTGCAAGAGATGTTCCTCTAAAGATTGACATCAAAAGAGGGCAAGTAGTAGACAGACAAATACAAGGCTGCGCTCTGAGGAAGTGATGCATTTGTTTTCTGTCGCCATCTGTGTATCTTTGCTGGGACAACATATTCATGTTTAGTGGCTTCTGGCAGGAATCTTTTCCAGATGTCATGAATCACCAGTGGCACGTTTGTTTGGTGATTTTTGGCTCCTGCATTTCTACAAGATTAACTAACATTCGTCAGTTGTTTTTCACCTTTGTCCGAGTGCTCAAGGCACCTCAGCAGTGGAAGGTGGCAAGTGATGTACTTTTTGTTATTCTGTAAAAGTTCTACATCCGTGCCAGGTCGACGTCTGTGTAAAACTGGAGATGTTGCTGTAGCATGAGAGCATACCAGTTTTAGCCACATGAACGTACACATCAGATATACATGATTTTCAATATTACTGGTGGACGACCCGTTACGGTAGGATGGGTTTGAAAATCTTCGAGTCATACGGTAATCTCTGGACCATATGACTCAGGCATTTGTGTCTACATATGTTCGGGGCACCAGTGCATGTGTGGAAGCAGCTTTTTTTGCTGCAGTTAGAAGGGGAAGGGCAGGGAGGGAGGTTCTGGCTGTAGTCTTTGTTTTGGTTCAAAGAAAACCATCTGAACTTGGTTACTGCCCCTTTAACATACTGAACACAATGTATGACAACCGTTGAGTTTGGATCATGTTGTAAATACTATTTTTCCTACAGGTCATGCAGAAGAGTTTCTCTGCAGAAACAACCCCAGTTGCTGGTCTTACAATAAAATGTCACCAAAATTCCCTCCAACACCTCACACCACTTCGCCAAGACACTACCTCTTGAGGTGGTACAAAGGAGGGGAGGATATTGGTGTAGTAAACCCTTCTTCAAATAGAAAGTTTCCAAGAACGTCTCATACATCTTCTCAACACATAGAGGCCTTGTACAGGAAGGTGTAAAGTTGTCTCTAAGTTATTAGTTCAGTTTCTGGTTAAGGTGAACCCTCTTGGTTTGTTTTGTGATTTTTATGATTTAGATGGTCAGGGAGCAGACACTATCTCTATGGGGTTCAGATGGTTTTGGGGGGCGATGGCTGTGTTTAAGAGAGGTTTGTAAGGCTGCGTCTGCATTGTCATGTTTCAGGAATAGAATCGGCCATATTTCTAGCAGAATGGCACCATATTAAGTGGGATGGATGCTGTCTCTTCTAATAAGTCCGGGTCCCCCCCCCCC
>OMLM01013777.1:0-12061 GCA_900302695.1 Helostoma temminkii | reverse complement strand
ACTAGATGTGACAAAGTCTAAATGTAAATGTTAAATGTAGGAACGGACTGTAACAGCAGGAGTGCGGGCTGCGCTTCAAGCTGCTGCTCCGCATCGTAAACACCATTAACGGTGATTTGAAGGTTTGAATGGAATTTTTCTGTTGCACCAGGCAGTTACAGTTAGCTAACTTTACTAGCTAGGTGTCGTTTGTAAGTTACGTTCACTGGTGCAACAGAAAAATTCCATTCAAACCTATTAAATCACCGTTCAAGCTCCGCTAACGGGAGGGACCCGGAGCTGACGGCCATTACTTGATTCATTTGACTTCAGCCTTCCTTCCAGTATTATCCACCGATCCAGAGTCAGATGTGGGCGGGGCTGTGCGCGCTGTTTGATATGTTTGAGTCCGCACTACTGATCTGAGATCAGCATCGTGAGCGCTGTTTGAGGGTAGGGGGTGTAGGCTGTTTGTAAACTTCATGAATATTTAGTTTACACTCGGCGAACATTTAACATTTACATTTAACATTTAACATTTAACATTTAGATTTACATTTAACATTTACATTTACATTTACATTTAACATTTAACATTTACATTTAGATATAATATTTACATTTACATTTAACATTTATATTTATATTTAACATTTACATTTACATTTAGACTTTGTCACATTTAGCTAAATGTGAGAAAATGTGTTGTGTCATTTAGTTAAATGTGAGAAAACTAGTTATAAGTGCTCTTTTTACATTCGGCACCCCATACATAAAGGCCATGACACAGTCTCAGCTGCAACAGAGTGAACTGAGAGGCAGAGAGAGCTGGAGGGGAGGCAACAGAAACTCCAGCAGAGAATCCAGGACAGAGAGAAAGACGTGAAGCTGCCCAGCAGGAGGTGGAAGCCTTCAGTGGCTCTGCTGACAGAACTGTGGAGAACAGTAAGAAGATCTTCACTGAGCTGATCCTTCTCCTGGAAAACAGAAGCTCTGAAGTGCAGCAGCAGATCAGGTCCCAGCAGGAGACTGAAGTGAGTCGAGTCAAAGAGCTTCAGAAGAAGCTGGAGCAGACACAGAAGATCACAACCAGTTTCTACAGAGCTACCCCTCACTGCCAGCACTCGGTGAACCTACAATCCAGCATCAACATCCGTCCTCTGAGCCACTTTGAGGACGTGACTGCAGCTGTGTCACAAACTGCAGTACATTCTGAGGGACACATGGACCAATGACTTACTGGCAGAGACTGAAGTAGATGTTTCACTAACACCAGCAGAACCCAAGACCAGAAATTAGTTCTCAACGTATTATGATCAAATCACACTGGCTCCAAACACGGCACACAGAAACCAGTTTTTATCTGAGGGCAACAGAAAAGTAACACGTGAGTGAGCGACAGTCACATTCTCATCATCCAAACAAGTTCACTGAGTTCTGTCAGGTTCTGAGCAGAGAGTCTGACTGGACGGTGCTACTGGGAGGTGAAATAGACTGGAAGCGTTTTAGTAGCAGTTACATACAAGAATATCAGCAGAGTAGGAAGGGACAGTCAATTTGGATATTATGTTGTTGTGGTAATGCATTCACACATAACAGTGTCAGAACTTCCCTCTCAGGTTTGGTCCTCCAGAGTAGGACTGTACCTGGATCACAGTGCAGGTGTTCTGTGCTTATACTGTGTCACTAAAAGGATGAATCTCCTCCACAGAGTCCAGACCATGTTTACTCAGCACTTACATGTTGGACTTTGGATTTTAGCTTCAGAAGACAGGAACATTTTGATCTATTATGTGTTTGTTAATTGCACTTACACACTTTATTAATAATCAATTTATGATTTTAAACCAATTACTTAATTACATCCATATGTAGGCGTGTCAGTGGATTTAGAAAGTATAAGTGACAGATTAATAAAATATTCTAACTAACGTTTTAATGACATTATTGTTGTTGTGAGTCTCAGCCAGTCTGAAAACTGGACCAGCTGATTATTTTTGTAAATGTATTTTATTCACATCAGTGCCTGGACACATCTGAATGAGCACAGAGGAGTCATTACTGAGAAACAGTTTATTATTACATTACATTTAGTATGTTCTGGCCTCCGGTCTCTGTGCTTTGACTTGTTTTTCTATGTACAATTACTATGACTGTCGTGTCCATGATGAGTGTCTACAGATCCAGAGCCACAGCACAACTGTGGCTGATTGGTGTTTTTACTAAATACTGTATTTGTCAAGTCAAGAGTTTTATTGCACAGCAAAACAGTGAAATGTGGCCTGCTCCAAAAAAACAGGGATACAGTAACGTGTGTGTGTGTGTGTGTGTGTGTGTGTGTGTGTGTAAAATCAGACACTACACTGATACAGGTAATGGTTTTTTCCTGTCATGGTTTTTGGTCTGCTCTCTGCCGACACGCACACACACACACACACACACACACACACACACACACACACACACACACATTCCCATTCCCAATCACTTCCAGCTGTAGCTCATCAGTCAGTCAAACTCACCCACATAAATACCCTCCTCCTTCATACTGACATTGTCAGGTCATGTTTTGTTCCTGCCAGTCTGCTCCTGTTTTATTCAACCCGGTCCTGTTACCCTCGCCTGTTCATTTGGATTCTTCTCTCCCTGTTTTTTTACGTGCTTGATTTTGTTGTAAGTTTTATGGACTGTTTTACTTTCTTGATCTTCCTTTGATCCAGTCGTTCCTGACAGATCATACTGGTAATAATGACTGAGGCACTGATCAGTCTTATTACACACACATCATCAGATCCACAATCATCATTTTCCTTGTCACAAACCAGAACATCTGAGGATCAGAGTTCAGGATGTAAACCAGCAGCTCACAGAGACCGTTAGAGTTCTGGAACGAAGTTCTGTGGACTGAAATGGGGGAATGACTGTTACTGGCGCTAGCACCAGTGGAATCTGGACCAGGTGATCCACAGGAAAGTAACCCAGCAAGGAGACAGGAAGGTATTACTGCACATCACTTTCTGAATGCTGGGCTAAATCCTTAGTCTCCTAGTGGATCTGGAGAAGCACGGTGGTGCCATCTGCTGTCTGATGTGCTGGATCACCTCATGTGGTGTTTTCAGGGTTAAAGACACTGTGATTGTTGGTTTGATCAAACCAGCTTTCCTGTTTTACATGACAGCAAAGACATCAAACGACTGTAACGTGGTTACTGGTGAGCAAACAAATGCACTGAGAGACGTGACGCTGCATTCTGACAGAGAAAACTGAAATGATTTTGGATGTCAGAACCAGAAGACATATGAGCCCTGTTTCTTTGTCTCCTGGATAATTTTGGACAGTCTGGTTCTGGTTCTGCTGTTGATCTGTGAAGCTTTTTGTGACATTTTACTGCTTGATCTGTTCATGTGTCCTGTAACACAACATGACACTAATCTGTGAGTCCACAGAGGTGACGCAGGACCAGCTAGACCTCGCTCATGGATTAGATCCTTGTAGGCTTAGGGTACCGCCTCTTTTACATTGTCCACTTCAGCTCTGGTACATAGGTCCTGGTACTGTCTCAGTTTTCATTCAGTCATGATGTTTCATGGGGCTGTTGTGTTTAATGGGAGTCAAGTCTGCAGGGACCAGCAGAGGGCGCTACACAACAAACAATCCCAGACGGACTGTTTAAAAACAGGAAGTGCCTCATAATAAAGTTACAATACTAAAGGCCGGTGGTGGATGAGGGTGAGTCTGGGGCATCACCAGAGCATTAACTCTTTAACTGTTCAGAATTTCTTTCTCTGTGTGTCCAGTTACTTTTGAACCTTCTGTGCTACAGCTGTGATGCAGATTAAAGCTGAGGCTGGACTGGATTTATTTCAGACTGACTCTGCAGAACCTGAGGAACTAAACATGTGGAACCGTCCAAATACTTCCAAGACCCCTCTTCACTCAAAAGCTACTTTTATTTTATTAAACCAAGTTTTACTCAGAAAATCTCCTCATTCAGATAATTAATGAACTGTACTGCAATGTAACTGTAACTATAACTGTACTCTGTCCACATGTTACAGATGTTTTACTTGTACTTGGTCCACCTCTAGGTGGTCACCCTGCCTGCTGATTGGCTGGAATACCTGTCACTGAACATGTGGGACGGGGCCTGTGGGATGATTAATCCTATTGGTCAGTGGTTGACTGATCTGGAGTCAGTGTGCGAGAGCAAGAGTGTTCAGTGTTTTTCAGAAGACTGGAGAGAAGAAAAAGACGGTGAGAGAGTAAGTGCAGGAAAAGAGAAGAAAAAGAAGAAAAGAGAAGTAAAAAGAAGAAGAAAAAGAAGATGAAAAAGAAGAGACTGAGCAGAAGAAACAAAGAAGAAAATATTTTTTTGTTTTCTGACAGATTTTAGTTTTTTACTGTAAACATTTAACTTGAGCTGCTGAAAACACAGAGACAGTCAGAGACACAGAGACAGACAGGAGGACAGAGAGAAAGACAACTTGTGTAAATTTACAGCTGGCAGTGAGACACCCTGTCCGTCTTTCTGTCTCCTGGTCCCAGGGACCCAGAGGACGGAGGATGTCACCCGGGCGTGTTGCCTCCCTCAGCTGGACCCAAGGCTCCTCCGATGGGCACACAGAGCTCTGACACTCTGCTGCAGTCAAGGGTGGATCCAGAACCAGACTGGATCCAGATCAGGATCTGAACACCCAGATTTTAAAAAGTGTACTGACGTAGACTGAGCTGGGTTCGGGATGTCCTCTGAGCTGGCTGCAGGTCTGGTCTTCAGGGTTGTACTGCCCCTCAGTTTGACTGCAGGTAAGATCCGCATTATTCACGTTCATTCTGAGAGTAATCTTATACTTTACTGCAGTAACAGTACTTTTGATATGATATGATGATACCATGATCACTAACAGTACTGTTAGTACAAAGTAAAAATAAAACTTAAAGGGCAGTACTGTAGGAGTCTTCTTGGATTAAAGTGTTACTTCAGTAAAATATATATATATTTATAATAATATTTAAAGTACTTTAAGAATGTAGTAGCAGTATTAAAGTAAATGTATGTATGTTTCCAGTTGTATTCGGTGTGAGGTAATTTGCTGATTCTGGTTCAGACGAATCAGAGTTTCTTCCGTGAACTGTCCAAAGAAGCAGAATTCAGAGACGTCTGGAATTAAGACGTTCCTGATACAACAGCGGAACCTGGTCCTAGGGTTTGGGTCGGATCACAGATCAGGAACCCGGTCAGAGGGTTTGGGTTGGATCACAGATCAGGAACTCGGTCAGAGGGTTTGGGTTGGATCACAGATCAGGAACTCGGTCAGAGGGTTTGGGTTGCATCACAGATCAGGAAACTGGTCTGAGGTTTGAAGCTCGGATTATTCTTTTTACTTCATGTGACTTTGTATAAAATGTGAATTCTTAAAATGGTAGTAGTTGGTGTAGGAAGTACCAGAGTACATCTAAGTACACATACTGTATATGTAATCACCTGCTGCTGCTCAAGTGATAACTGCACCAGTCCATCTGGTGTTGAAGCTTCCAAACGTCTCCACAGGCTGAGAAACACCTTAATGTGTCAGTAAAACAGGTGATGGTGATTCATCAATGAGGATGAGACCAGCAGGGTTTAGTCACACGAGTCAGAGCAGCTGGAACTGGTCTTTCAGTCTCTGATCCCAGTTGGACTCTGATGGATCTGAGTCTCAACTGTGTCCAACAGAGAGTGAGTTTGGTCCAGGGCTGAGACAGTGGCACGCGACACCAGGTGTCGAATCTTTAAGGTAATAAATCACAGCTGCAAAATTTCTGTCACTACACTGTTCTGACAGTGATAGAAATGTCCTCATAGTGTAGAAATGTCCACACAGTAATAAAAATGTCTTCACAGTGGCAGTGAGACGCAGATGGCACAGCCAGATGTTGTTACCTGAGTAAGTGGAGCCAGTGTATGTGCTTTGGGGGAAGGGAGGTCCAATCTGTCTTCCTGTCCCCCTCCCCACACTGAGTGTTTGTGCAGAGGAAGACGTTCGTCTTCAGACTGTTTATAAGTCTGTCACAATGACTTTATAAAGTGTTTCACTCCACAACACATATGTTCCAACTGTGGCTCAGTCTTCAGGTTCCAGATGGATCCATCATGTCCAACCTATGCTAAGAATGTGGGTCACAGCTCAGCTGTGAAGGAGGTGGTCCAGGCCAGAACCAGCACACAGACTGAAAACCTGCACAGTGAGAAAGGAATGGATGGTTTTAGTCTTTCTGTCCCGTCACACCAACTGTATGTGTTTCTGTCTGCAGAGTTTCCACAGTCCACTAGAATCCACACAGTAAACACTCACTGACAGTACATATGAAGACTTTAGCTCACTGAATGACTCAGAAAACTGAAAGACATTCAGTAAAGACTGTCCCTTCTGGTCTCCTCAGATATGATGAGACACCGATCAATCACTAATGAATCAGCTGGTTAACAAGGTCACTAATGAATTAGCAGGTTATCAAAATCAAAAAATGGTTAACTGGTTAACTGGTTTTTGATTGGTTGATCGATTGATGTGTGTGTTCACAGCCTGTGTGCTGCGGTTTAACGGATTTTCTCTGGTCTACGTCGTCCTGCTGCTGCTGCTGCCGCTTCTGCCGGACGCCTCCTCTTCCAAAGGTACCACTTTAAACCTCACAAACTAATTCCTCATTCTCACTGGACATGGCTGTGACATGTTTCGACTCCAACACAGTTTTGCTTTGTCCTCTGCACCATGTCATCGGCAACGTATCAGAAGCGGAGCAGCTTGTTGTGGTGCTGATGTGTCTTTGTAGTAGCCTTTGTGGCTGTGTTTTAGTTGTTAAACATTAATGGATTGATCCTTAACTATTTCGTATCTCACTGTGCTTTACATACAGAGTAGGGAAACAGGAGAAAATTAATAAAAGGCATCTGATTAGTGGATTGTATACTGTACACATCTTTAGCAGACCATGAACAGACTGCTCATTCTCGAAGACCCATGAACTTAAACAATTCTGCAGGAAGAGTGGGACAAAATTCTCCAAAGTGATGTGAAAAACTCATTTCCAGTTTTCAAAAAACACTGTTTCCCCCAAGAATGGAACAACCAGTTAGGACCAGGCAGGTTTGGAGCTTTTTTCTCTTTAATAAATGAAATCATTTAAAAACTGCATTTTATATTTACTCGGGTTATCTTAGTGTAAAAAAAAATTTGTTTGATGATCTGAATCATTTAAGTGTGACACATTCAAAAAATTAAATAAGGAAGGAAGAAAATATTTTTTTACAACACTAACAGGAGCACTAGGATGAAGAAGACAGGGAGTGTGGACTTATTATTAGAAGCCTCTTAAACATCGGCAGCAGTAATTAGAGTGAGGGAAACATGACAGTGTACAGCAGCCTCTGGACAACAGCAGGGGGAATCATTGATGGACAGAAGATTTATGATTAAATATAAAACCAATGGAGAGAGAAGAAAAACCTCAGTCATAGGACATTTATCAGAAATCACTAGTGTCTAATGACACCATGCTTGTCCAGGGTCCTGTTTTCCAGAATACAGCTGTGGAGAGTCTCACTCAGAGTCTCCCAGTTCAACCTTCTCTGTTCCCTGATGTGTCTCTAGATTAACACATTTATTACGATGCTCAGTAAGCTAAAACACGTTGTAGATGTTCAGATGTGTGTTTAACGTCAAACATCATTTCGTCTCCAGCTGCTGCGTCAAACTGGGACGACATCAGCTTTATAACAGATTCTCACACAAGGATGTTCCAGTTATTACATCATGAGTCGATGACACAGGAACGACCCGTGAGGTCATTAATACCAGGAAATAGACCAAACCAGACCTGTCTGCTTGTGAGTGTGTGGACTGGTAATACTGCCTCAGGGACTCACACATACTCACAAAATGACACACGCAGTAACACACACTAACACAGTGCGGTGCTGCAGCAGGTCTCAGGTGACGACAGGATCCTGGCTTCTTCCTAGAGGATCTTCCTGAGGAAACACAGAGAATAGAAAGGTCATGACTGGGGCTGTTTTTTCAGGATAAGGGTGACTCAGTGTGGGACATAACTTCCTGTGGAGGGGACAGTGGTTTCATCAATAAAACGTTTCTGTGGTCAGAAACCGTCTGAGTAGAGACGTCTCTGATGGTCCAGGTTAGGACAGTGGAGTCTGTTGGTTTCAAACATGGTAAAAAAATACTTATATATATATATATAGTTTCAATTCAGTTTATGTATATAGCGCCGATTCACAGCAAAAGTAATCTCAACTTTACAGTACACTTTAAGACCTTACAGAATTTAACAATACAACTAAATTCCCAACCAAAAACCCAACAATTCCCACTGAGTAGCACTAGGAGACAGGGGAGAGAAAGAAACCTCCAGCAGAACCAGGCTCAGGTTGGGCAGCCATCTGCCTCGACTGGATGGAGTGAGTGGGGAAAAAAAGAGAGCGAAAAACAACAGGTCACAGAACAATAACAACAATAAGCGATAAAAACACCTGGACAGGTTGGATGAGTTAACTGGACCAGCTCTAACTATAAGCTTTATCAAACAGGAAAGTTTTAAGTCTAGTCTTAAAAGCAGAGACAGTGTCTGCTTCCCGAACATGAACTGGGAGCAGGTTCCACAGGAGAGGAGCTTGATAGCTAAAGGCTCTGCCTCCCATTCTACATTTGGAAACTCTGGGAACCACAAGTAGACCTGCACTCTGAGAGCGAAGTGTTCTGCTGGGATGATATGGTGCTATGAGGTCTTAAAGGTATGAAGGAGCTTGATCATTAACTGCTTTATATGTGAGAAGAAGAATTTTGAATTCTATTCTGGACTTTACAGGGAGCCAATGGAGGGAAGCTAATGTAGGAGAAATATCCTGGTCAAAGATGACTCCAAGATTCCTCACAGTAGTGCTAGACGCCAGTGATTAGACATCGTATCTAAGGTTTTTGGGCCCAAATAGAATAACCTCTGTCTGCCTAAATTTAGAAGGAGAAAACATTTAAACGTTCTTGAAGTTTGACTAATTGATTCAATGGTTAAATATATCTGAGTGTCATCTGCATAGTAGTAGAAGTTTATAGAGTATTTCTAATGATGCTGCCTAGGGGAGACATGTATAGGGTGAACTTCATGAGCAGGTGGTCACATAATTGCTTAGCAACTACTTTTTGAAGGATTTTGGAAATAATAAAATAAAGGGCAGATTGGATATTATTTATGTAGAAGTTTAAGTTGTAATATGCAGTGAGGTAGCAAAGTAATGTGCAACACAATGAAGTACATTGAAGTACAGTTAAGTGTGTCAACATCACTTCCTGTCTCTAACAGTTTTTCAAAATAACGTCTCTTCTCTGTCTGGCAGGGAGTCGTTGTGTGACGGCTGTGTGTGTCTCCAGTTTCCTCTTCCTGTTATTGCAGTCCTTCTTCCAGGTGACAAGCGCCACCCTGCAGCCAGACTACAACTGTAAGGTCCACCTGTCTGTCTCTAGGTTGTCCTGTCTATGAACATGCTTCTTGTCTCACCTGTCCCTCTGTGCAGGTACATCATGGCAGAAGGTTCTGGGTCAGCTCGGCCTGGTTAGGTAAGACCTCCATCATGTTACAGATGTACTGTCTCGTGTGTTTCCTATCTGAGGTTCTGGAGTAAGTGGTTTGAATTCAAGGTTTAGTTCAGGTTCACCTGTTTTAAAACTTCATAGTGTGGTGTGGAATCAATGTGGTCTAAAGCTTTACTACAGACTTTCACCTTCTGTGGTTTTGAGGGTCCATTCTTAGTCCCACCCTTGTGCTACCCTGGTTCTATCTTTATGACACAGATTGATCTCCTACTGAGGCAGGGTCCTAGGAACACTCCATAAAGCCCCATATGCTCTGTCTGGACATTAAAGCCTGGATGTCTGAGGTCCTTGTCTGTGGACCTGTGATCTCCAGCTGCTTCCAGCTGATGGTTCTAGTAAAATCAAATTTCGTCTGTGTTCTGCAGAGCCTCAGGAAGGTTCCAAGTCTCCCTACACTGATATCTCAGACTGTAGCAGTCTGTCTCCTAATACACCTGAAGCTGAAGTGACTCACAGGCGATGAGCTGTTTCCTGTCCAGCTCACACTGAGCACTTCAGAGACAAACTGTGTGTGTTACTGTGGGGTAGTGTGTGTTAGTGTTTGTTACTCTGCTTCTCTAAACATCAGGTAATAATTTCATACATGTAGGCCGATGTGTGTTTCTGACAGTGAAGAAGTTGAATCCAGTTTCTAAGTCACTGCTGATGTTCCCCAACCTTTGTCAAACTTCCCAAACATTTCCCAGATCATGATGAAACAACCTCGTCAGTCTTGAATGTTTCTGTGAGTCACTGGGAGGCGTTTCCTTTTCTACACGCTGATAAATAGTTTGGTCACACAGTCAGTCCTGAACTACAACCAGGCCACTACAGTTCCTTATGTAACTCTGTGGTTTACTGAAACTTTAAAACATCTGAAAACGAGCAGTGTTGAGTTTCTCTTTAATCTCAGCAGCTGATTTTCTGCCTACAGTGTTTTTATAAGCAACAGGAAGGATGGACAGCGCTACCAAAATAAGAGCCATGTTGTTGTAGCAGTCAGAGCAGGCAAACAACCAACCAGAGCAGCCTCACTGACATCTGATCCTATGTTGCTGTGTGTGTGTGTGTGTGTGTGTGTGTGGGAGGTTCAGACAGTAGTCTCTCTGTCTGCAACACACGGCTCTGCAAACACCTACACACACCAATAAACTCACAGTAACATACACACACACACACACACAGGCTGAGTGACGCTGAGCAACTCAAACTCAACGCAAACTCAAACATCTGCAGCTCCTGAGTCTGTGAATCTGACCTGAGGTCAGAGGTCACATCGTTACTTACACTCAGTGAAATGCCAGATGTGGACAAACACCCCCTCTGAGTGGAGAAGCTGTTGTGAATTTAGCACATGAGAAAAGTGAAAAACAACTGATCCTGTAGCAGCGTCAGAGCAGCTGAGTGGGAGGTTTGGACCCTGCTGCCACACAGAGAGAGAGAGAGAGAGAGAGAGAGAGAGAGAGAAATACTGCCTAGGGGAGACATGTATAAAGTGAAAAGTATTGGTCCAAGCACAGAACCCTGTGGGACTCCGTAACTAACTTTTGTCTACATGGAAGACTCATTACTAATATGAACAAACTGGAACCTATCTGACAGATAAGATTTAAACCAACCTAGTGCTGTTCCTTTAATCCCAATGACATGTATCAGTCTGTGTAATAAAATGTTGTGATCTATAGTGTCAAAAGCAGCACTGAGATCTAACAAGACAAGAACAGAGAGAAAACCATTGTCTGAAGCTAATAGAAGATCGTTAGTGACCTTCACCAGAGCTGTTTCTGTACTATGATGTGCTCTAAATCCTGACTGGAAATCTTCATACAGGTTATTCCTGAGCAGGCGGTCACATAATTGCTTAGCATCCCAGACTCAAGGGCTGTTTTTTTTGAGTAATGGTTTAACTACAGCAGTTTAAAAGCCTGTGGTACATAGCCTGTTAGTAGAGATGAGTTAACCTGATCTAACACTAACATGATGATTAAAGGTTACCTAGGGTTATTTTTGTTTTCCTCTAGTAATAATGAATAATATGTAGATCTTGTCATACAAAGGGTTTTTTAAAAGAGATTGAGGGTGTGATTAAAACATTGAGTGGCTTTATTTACATTTTGGGTGAAACCAATTGAATCTTATAATGAATTAAAAGCAGTGTTAAGACAGTTACTGTCAATATCTACATGGATGTTAAAGTCACCCACTATAATAATTTTATCAGTACTAAAAATTAAATCAGACAGAAAAACAGAAAATTCTGTTAAAAACACTGAGTAAGGGACAGGAGGACAGAAGGGGTTTTTGACTTTTCCAGTTTGAAAGTTAGATACTAAGCGAGAGACTTTCAAATGAGTGATAATTATATTTAGCTCTGGAGTTGATTAATAAACCTGAGTGGTATATTGCTGCTACTCCTCCACCCCGACCTGTGCTTCTAGGAACATGATAGTTAATATGACTTG
>OMLM01013776.1:29155-41159 GCA_900302695.1 Helostoma temminkii | reverse complement strand
AGGAGAGGTGAGTGTCCTCAGCCCACATGGGTCCCAAAATGAACCAGAGGCCTTGTGCGAACCCCAAGTGAATATTTATCAGCTTCTCTCGTCTGGTTTAGACTTGACTGTCAAAACTGCGGTCAAATGTTTATTACAGCCACGAGTGAGACAAAGTGGAGAGACCAAGTTGGCTGCAAAATTTTCATCTGCATGTTATAAGTTGTCCTCTCTTCAATTTTTAAGATGGAGGCACACTATTAGGAGAGTAACAGTTACACTGGTTTAGGTGAATGATTACCAAATGTTGAACATTGTGTCACTTCCAGCTTTAGCGTTACAACTGAGGAAGATGCATGCATCTCCACTACAGTATATATGCTGTATGTTGTCTATGTGTATTCTATTACCTGGCTTTTATATATCTTTGCATACATTAGCACACCTGGACAAAATTGGGACTCCGCCTTTTGGCATTTGTTATTGAGAACTAGTGGCTAAAAAGCCCATCATTTCTTGCAGCAGCCTTGCACACACACTCATCCACACAAATGTTTTTTCCAAGTGGCAAGGGAGCTGCATCACCTTGTCAACAGTATTTAAAGCTTAAAATCATGCCAAAAATATGAATATCCATCTTTTAGAATAACATTTGCAGGATGCAGACAGCACATGGTGTAACGTGATTATAGGTGGAAGGAGTAGGAAATTGTTGTGCTTTAGAGGCATACACTCTGCTAGATGAGCAAAGAATAACTGAAGTGAGTGGATGACTGCTGATCTGCTCGTCACCATCCGCCATCCACCATCAATGCCCAGTTGACACTTGTTGGCAGCTAAGCTTCCTTGATGCTAACTGATGTTGTCGTTCAACACAAGCATGTGAATGTGGTGAAGTCCCGAGGGCAGCGAGGGAACAGCTTTACAAAGCAACTCACAAGAAGATCCTAAAAAGAAGTCGCCAGTTAAAGGGACAAAGAGCATTTCGGACGACGCCGTGCTTAGACCCGAACATGAAAACACAGATTTATCATGAAGTGATGGCATGTTTCTACACTGGACCTCAGTTTAAAGTATTCTACTGGTCCAGCAGAGCAACATACTGTAGAAACAAAGTGCTCATACTCTAAGTGACATCATATCCTGTTTTCCTCCTTCTCTTCTTTTACATTGAACATTACACATGTTTTCACATGAGCCAGTTGTAGTAGCTGATAGTAGCTACATGCTGCTTTAGGCCTGACAGCAGCTGTCTTCATTCTGACTTTCATTCAGATTGAGCTTGAACGACAACATGCTAAAAATAGGCAGCCAAAGGCATAAAGGATAGCTGTACTTTTAGGGGAAATTAAATTTTAGGCAGCGATGCTGAGTACTGCAGCTTTTGACCAAAAGTGGTCATTGGATTGTTTTTCACTGCTGCCCGCCCCCCCTGTGCTTCTTCCCACTATGGAGTTCCCTTTTTGAGACTAGTGACCTATCCTATGAGTCCCACTGTATTTGCCGTACATATGGTTATGATACTCAGACAAATAGGTAGTGAATAGATTTAACATATTTATATCATATTCACTACTTTTGTGTGTGTATATGTGTGTATGTGTGATAGAAAAAGGAGAAATAAGTGGGAGAGCATCAGAGATGAGAATAAGAGCAAGAAGAGAAGGTTCAGAATTGCCCACATGTAGGCGTGTGTCTGTTTTATCGCTGCATGTCCATAGGCAACAATTTCATCCTGTTTTCATTCCCACATTCTCTTTTGAACTGTGTGAAATGGTTGCCAGACAGCAGTATTGAGAAACAACTTCCCCGGTTTAGAGAATTTACATTATTTTTTTTAGCCAGAGGGCATTGAATAAAGCAGAGGGATGCTGTGTGGCCCAAGGCAACAGCAGGAATACTGGCTGCCTCAGCTGGCTACTCAGTGAGGTGTCTGTCACTTTCATTTATTTGCATACACACTCTTCACATCCAAACCACATAAAGTCGCTTTGGGGGGAAATATTCAGACTCTTTCCCTTTTTGCACATGTAGTCAACCATAATGACAAGGTGACAGAATATTTTTAGATTTTTTTTGCCAACTTATTTTTAAAAAAACAACTGAAACTTCTTGCCTACTCACCCAGTACTGTGTAGGATACCGTACCTTCTACACAGTCTCAGCCTCAAATCTTCATAGAAAAGTCTCTAGAAGCTTCTCACACCTAGATTTGGGCAGTTTATCCCTTTCTTCCTTCCTCTCAAGCTCCATTAAATTGCACTGCAGGGGTCTGTGAACTGCCTTTAAGGATGGGACACTCAGGATGTTATGATGGCAAGCACCGTCATAGAGGACCAAAGAAGTAACTCAGTAAGTAAGTTACTGAGAGTACACTGTTGCAACTAAATATAGTTAGGGTAATTCATTCATCATATCCTGTGATCCCAGAATGTGAGTCCAGTAGGTTGGAGGATGGAAAGATAAGAGGGAAAGTAATTTTCTTCTGCTACCCCACTTGAACCAGGCAGTGTACACACAGTAATGCAAACTGAATTTACAAAGTGTTTAATGTGAACATATACATTGGCATTTTCATATTTAATGTTTGCTTAAATGTGATGAGATTTAGCTGTCAAATTGAGATAGATTTTTAGCTGACATATGGGAATCGGCTGCCTGGAAGTGATAAACCTGCGCTTTCAGACTCTATAATGGCTGATGAGCCAGTTGTTTTTTTCTGGCATGTGGCAAGTCTGTCAAGGCTGTGGCTTCAGGTGCTCCAAAATTACCTTGACAGTAGAGCATGGAGAAGACATTCACTATGAGGCTGTATAAGTTCAGTACAGATGCAGTTTTTCGGTCTGTTTTTGTCCTTTTAGCTTGTTGTTCTGCTGACTGGCTTTTTCCACCATGCTGCACCCTTTCATGTAGAGATTTCGATCAGTGGTGTTTGTTCATGAGTGGGTTGTGATAGATATGGTCTGTAACTATGAAGGAGACGGAGTAAAGAACTAAAAAAAAAACACACCACATGGACAATGATCATTGTTGGAAGGCTCTTCTGTCTTTATTCAGCTCTTGGTTTGTCCTCTGTTCCCTTTCACTTCATATTCAGGCTTAACACTTATTTTACTTTCGGCTTCATTATGTATTCCTTATATTGTAGAGAAGACTTTTGCCAGTGATTGAAGTCATGTGGTGTAGTTCATATTAAAAAAAAAAAAAAAAAATTTATAATCAGAAAGGCAAGAATCTGTGTTTATGTGCATGTTTGAGGTTTACTCCTTACGAAATAGATTGGGTTATATAGTTTAAATACTAAGACGTTTGTATTCCTCCTGAGCTTGCTCTCACTGGAGAGATGAAAGAAAGAGCCGGCATGTGACTAATTGCACTGTTGGCATTACAGGATTAGGGAGAGCAAACGAAGAGAGGGAGTGTGGGAAGACCAAGGACAGCAACGTGTGCCTGACTGTATGAATATTTATCTGTGTGTTGCAGTCTTGCACAAGAAGATGCACTGCCTCTCCTTCACAGACGTTGTGGGTCCATGAGGAGAAGAGAGAGGCAGGGGTCGGCAGCTTTGTTGTAAGGGATTGAAATGGCAAAGGCCTATCAGATACAGACACCTTCTTCACACTATTTTACATCATGTCTTCAATCTTCAGCAAATTAATAGAATAGATTTAACTGGCACTCATTTTGGTAGAAACTAAATTAACTGAATAAATTAAATTGGGGAATTTGAGAATTGTTATAACTGGTAAATTATTGGTTATAAATATTTTACAATAAAATTAATAATGTGGCTAACATACAGGTAAATTTTTTCATATTGAATTAACACCCAATCAGCTGTGCACCACCTAATCTATAATAAACATAAATAGACGCAGTTAGCATCTAGCTAGTGAACAAAGTGGTGCGCCCCTCAGCTAAAGAGCCAACAGGGAATTGGTGGAGACCAAAGCAGAGCTAATCAACATTAATAGTAAACTTACTTTACCCTGTGAATAACATTATAGTTAATATGTGAGTTAATCCAGGTTCTTAATCATTGCAGCTCTGCAGAGGTGTGAACAAATAGCCTTTATGCTATTATCTAGCAATACAATAGAATAAACCTGTAACTAAATCAAAATCTGCTGCAAAAATTAATACTGCTGTGGGTAGTGGTTTCACCTACTATTATTCTCTACTCTCTCTAGTGTATTTGACATGTTTTTGGCTTGTACATTTTCATATAATCAATAGGAAAACTGTACATACAATTGCATGCTCAGGTTGAAGCATCAGCAGAGCTTCAGTCGTACACCAGAGTGCAAGACTGAATTCCTTATTTTGACTGTACAGAGCAAAACAGACTAATTAATCCAATGAGGATGAGTTAAATTGTTCATTACTATTATTATGCTTCTGTAGTCACTTCTGTCTTTGTCACTTGTGGCGAAAGCTGATACTCAGTATATCAGCACTCTTAATGTTGAGTGAAATGGAAAGTGAAGAGAACATGAGAGATCATATTGTGCTGGAAAATACAGCAGCAGAGAAGACATCAGAGACGTGAAGGGCTCTGCCCAAAAGTCTTCTGACCTTTCAGTAAATTGTCCCTGGCGGTGAGGCTTGTTTTCCCTGTAGTGAAAGTGTTGTGACGGAGTAACTTAAATGGACAAGTTAGGCTGATATTTGTTAAGCAACCTAAAGTTTATCACTGGAGTAAATCTCATTATCTCTTATCTATAAAATAAACATTTAAAAATCCTCCAACTATAGTATTGTGCCTTGGCAAATACAGCAAACAATATCCTCTCTAGATAAGAGCATTTAGTAGGTTAATAAGAACATTCACATCTTAGGTTTCATGAGTGTGTGCGCCTGTTTGACAGGATTGTGTGTGAGTTTGCCAACAGCATGTAGCACCAGATAAGAGTACCTTCTTCAGCCTCGATGTGCTGTCCCTTGCAGCTTGCAGTGGCTGGTCAATAATTTAACGCCCTCTCTGTCAAACACTCCTGCTAAAACCCCCCAACTAAATATAAATCCACCTTCAAGCAGAGCAAAGCCACAAGGTCATTGTTCTCACATACACACACGCCATAGAGTTTTGTAGGAGGAGGTCGTGTCTTAAAGTTGGAGCTTTCTCTTTAGCTTTCCCTTGTCCTCCTTCCCTTCACCTACTAGTCTCCCAGTGGGGGTTAGTCTGAGGTGGCATGTGGCTGCAGTTTGGGTTTGGTAATGGAGCTGTTGCCACCCCCACTCCCCCTCCATGTCACTCTCCTTACCCCATTTTCTCTTTTTACCTATTGGGCCACGAAAGCTCCCTCTCCCAGGCTGTGTCGAACTGAAGCCCCTCTATTACATCACCTCCTTCGTCCCCCAATGTGTGTACTTGATGTGGTGCAACATACACTTCTCCATGTGATGTGTTCCCTGTTTTAAAGGGGAACATGAGCAAACTAATTGTGTTGAAACTGTTTACACTGTGAAATCTAGTACTTGGTGTTGCAAAGCTACAAGTCTGGTTCTGAATGCAAAATGCTCCTCTATGGTACTACTATATTTGTTTATACAAAGCAATTGTAATAGAGAAATTCTGGTGCTTGTCTGTTGTGTATGTGATGTTTTGGTCTGTAGCTGATTTGAACGCACTAAATCTAATCACATGGCTGGAATTGACCTGGCTGCCCAGTCTAATCTACACTTTGTTTTGCCATTTCATGTGGCATTTTTCATGTAGACCATATGACAATGCTAAAATGAAAGAATGTTATTGCAGTAACATCTACAATTGTTTGTCATTTTGTGACTGAGAAAACAGATGAGTCAGTTGGAATTTGCCTAGTTTCTGTCATAGCAGTGCAGGATAGCGGGAGAAAAATGTTGGCTGAGAGAAGGTGGCAAGTCGCAGCTGTTCAGCCTTAGCGACATTGGTGTGACTGTGTGCACAAAGAGACTGGGCTGTGATTTTTGTAACGCTCACAGTTGTGGCTCTTCCTCTCTTCACAGAGGCCAGATGGGCCTGTGGCTAGGACAGGTGCATCCTGGTCAATAGAAACAGCCTCCTGGTTGTGTTTGTCTGCCACTGCCTCTTAACAGTTTGCTTGCCCAGAAGTTGGAAGTGCCCCGACTCAAATGAACAATTAAACTTTTCCTTGTTTATTTTTCAAATGTAGAGTGTGTTTTCTATTCAAAATTACTGCAAATGTATGATTCTGCACATATGTTCGCGTCTAGACCGAGCCAGTCTGCTGCACACATGTGCCACGCAGTCTTCCAGACATCGATCCATCCAGACTAGAGGAATGTAGCTGATACGAATGTTCGATATTTGCACATGGTTCTATTCAGTGGAAGAACTGTGAGCTATAAAATACCCTCAAATACACTGCGGTGAACCAGTCCTGAACCATATCGTCTTTAATTTACCTTGTAACGAAGACTCAATGGATATATAAGAGGACTGGCCTCCAGAGAATGTCATTAATTTGTGTTTGTTGTGATTAAAACTGGAAGAAAGAGAAATCTCAAATGTGTGTGTTTGTGTGTACTGCATGCATTCTCAGGCAGAGTGTGGGATGTGCTGGATTCCTGCCTTGTACTGTTGATTATGGCCCTTTGAGATTTATGACTTAGTTTTTTTCACTCTCTTGTTTTCTTCTGTGGCTCCTTATGTTTTTTTTCTTTCAATCTACTTACTGAGAAGGCTGGTACAGGGGAGGTCCGACACTGGTGAGGCTCTCTGGTGAACCACCTCCTGTGTAAAGGTTAGATGAGGGTGTTAGACCTAAAGGCAAAGCACAAAGCAGAGGAGGAGGTTAAAGAAAGAATGAGAAAGAAGAAACAGGGTAAAGAAGGTGAATGAGAAATTGAATATGAAGCCCACCTTCATCAGGGCAACAGCAATAAATAAACTGAATGTTCCAAAGGGATTTAAAGTTTCGTGAAATTTGGATTTGTCTGGCCTTTTGTTTGTAATCCTGAAGCATGTCAACAGTGGCTTAAAGTCACAACTAGCAATCTGAGTGTAAACCCTGCACTTAACCACGTTCCAGTCAGAGATAGGCTATCTACTGGCTGCCAGATATTAATGTTTCAGGCCTCTGGGGGTATTGTTGACCTCATTCAGAAAATCGGAAATGGGCTGTAGTCTTGCTCTGACCCAGTGACATAACTGCTGTGTAACTGTTGTTAACATCCAAGCTTTTACACTAACTCTAGCACAGTTGTCAAGTTTTAAGTAATCATTATATTGCATGCAAATTTATAACAGTATTAAATACTAGCAATGAATAAATTAATACAGTCTGACAAGATTAATAAACTGTGTTGGATCATATATGTATTTTAATCCTTTTTTTACTATAAAACAAAGGCAAACATTTTTACTCAATAACTATACTGTACTGTACATCTTACTGACTTGTTAATGTAAACAGGTATGGTAAAGGTTGGTGGGGGGCTGAGGACAATCACATCTTGCTTACAGTGAAGTAAATCAGCACTGTATCTGATACTAGTTCTCTTGCTAAAGCTAATAATTAATTAACTGATTGGCTATAAAATTTACAAAAACAGTGAAAATCCCAATGTCTGTCCAGGGTGTTGCAGATTGTTTATTTTATTCAACTAATAGCAAATTGTCACACTGGTGAAACTGGGACTGGAGTATCTTTGGTGTTTTTTGATAAATAATTCAGTTAAGTCATGTATTATCCCAGTACTATTACATCAAACAGCTCTTGATACTTCACGTCTAGACCTAACCACAACAAACAAGTCTTGACCGAGTTTGTTTTTGACGATAGATGGCTATTGGAATTTTTTCACACAGAGACCATGACGTGCTACCAAGAACAGCAGATCCACCATATCCAGTGCATTGGTTAATGGGTTTAATGGAGGCTCTGCGATGTGTGTTGACATGCGTGTGCTGACGGTCACAGACTGTTGATGGCTCAGAGTGGATGGGAAGTTTACAGCTATATAAGCAGGGCTGGTAATTGATTAGTGTGGCGCACAGGAAGCTTACGGTGATATGAGCTAAGGCTCTTAGGATCCCTGCTCTCTCCCTGAAAGCATCTTTAAGCCAAGACTAAAAGCGGTAGAAGAGACAGCGGGGCAGATTAGATTTACACTAATCCCACAGGGAAGATTGGGACTATACATTCTCTCCTTAGATGCGGTTTCTTTTTTGTCCATAATCACTCTCTCATTCATCCATACTCTTCCTTCCTGTATAGTTGGACTATTTTTAGGTTTCCCTGAGTGTTTAATTTTACACATCGAGTCCCTCATGTGTTTGTTATCCAGAGAAGTCTGCATGTTGCCCTCTTCCTGAGTTGATTTAATGAGCTTATCCCTCAGTAGGACTGGCAGCTATGTTGACAGTTTCTCAGAGGAGTAGATATGCTTTACAGGACTGGGGGGAAAGGAAAGTGATGGTATGGATGAGAAGTGCCCTCAGTCAGAGCAGGAAAGATGAGGACAGGGGGAGAGATGAGAAGAGGAGAGGGATTGACCAAGCAGGCAAGAAACCAAAATGCCACAAGGCTACAGAAGTGAAGATAATGGGAGAGGGATCTTAGAGCTCATATATTGAGGTGGAGAAAAGGTGGGGAATAAGTACTTTCAGAGGAGATGGGGATAAAAACATGGATGCTGAGGGGCAATACCTTGTCCATAGCCTCTAGATTTTCTAGGTCAGCAGCATAATTCCTGTATGTGAGAAAGCAGCAATTTTGTGCAGATTCAGATGCTTGAAGAGTCAGCATGAAGGGCTTACTGACAGAAGCTGGTGATACTGTACAACAAGCTCTGGAGGAGTGTAAGAAGTGCCAGTGAAGCTTTTTTATCTTTTGATCATAAGTCTGTCAAACTGAAGACCATGACACCATGGGGCATGTCCTCCTCTCGAGAAAACATGACATACTTTTACACCTCTTTTTTTCATGTTCTCTTCTCGTCTCTCACCCGCTCTGTATCTGCAGACCTTTTCTCTCCCTTTCTCCAGTCCCCTTCTTCCAACCTTACCTACTTATACCTACTCCCTTTGTCTCTTTGGCACACGCAAACACAGTTTGGTGTCTTTTGTCCTTGGAAATCAAAGCAATATACGGAGTGTGTCCAGGTTAGTATCAAGAAGGTGGTCTGTGTGTGTGCACGTGTGTGCACGTGTGTGCACGTGTGAAGAAGTAAGTGCTGTGATTCCTACCTTCGGGTCACATACTGGCTGGTAATGCTGTCCCTGTGTTTGTTTTTTTTGACCAGATGTGGCAGTTGTTCCTGTTGTACAGTAGTATGAGGAATGTTTTCTGTTTTCCCAGTTCCTTTTCCTCATGTCTTCTGTGACTTTTTGCTCTATTACCTTAAATGCTGTATATCCCCACCTTGCTATATCCATTTCCCCTTAATTTTTTTCTTCTGTCTGTTTCCCCCTTCTTTCTCCTCCCTCCACTCCCTCACCCGTGCCCGGAGAGTCACCTTATCTCTCTGCAGTCTGTCTGACTTATTTATCACGGCTCTGAAATATTAAAGAGTCTGCTGCCTCCAGTCCTGAGGGAAGTCCACAGCTTTTACTTACAACACACACATGTGCAAACTCATACACGTACAACTTAAATCAAAATGTCTTGCGAAGATGCCACATACTCTGCAGCTCTGTGCACATACTACCCTTCGTTTATAAGCTTCTCTTAGTTTCCAGAGACAGAGAGATATAGAGTCTTGACAAATTCTGCTCCTTAGGGACCCTGTAGATGCATGTATACTGTCAGAATGACTGTTGATACACAGTATATGCCTAAGTGATTGTTAGTCAGCAGTATACATGTCAGTTTCTTGATCTTCCCAGACAGGGACTCTTGAGTGGAGGCTTTTTTTCTCTGATAACTGTTAATGTCACTTTTTGTATGTGCAACCTAGTGCAACACTGCAAATGCCTCTGGAAAAACTGTATGAAACTGTGTTTCATACACAGTAATCAGGTGCCTTACTGTGATGCCGTAGTGGTGGGCTGCGATGTCAGGGTGTGTCAGTGCGGAGATCTGGGTCTTGTTAATGAGACAAACAGCAGTCAGGAAGGGACTGATGGAACGCAATCTCTTGCCAGAGGGAAGTTTCACAAACTAATCATGACCAGGGTGGGAGGGGTTGGCCATTACACTCCCTGCACGGTTCAGGGCCCTGGAGTCATGAAGGTCCTGCAGCGATGGTAGGTACCAGCCAATCTCCTTCTCAGCTGAAAGGATGATGCACTGCAGTCTGCTCTTGTCCTTGGCAGTGGAGGCAGCATACCAATCTGAGATAGCGCAGGTCAAGATGAACTCGGTGATGGCTGTGATGGGCCCTCTTTGTTACAGAACTGATGTTCAGCTCCAGTTGATGCTGGATGCTATGTGATTGTTGTACCCAGGAAGCGGAAGGAAACCACAGTGTTCGCTGGAGGTTTCCCTCTGAAATCAACAATCATCTCCACTGTTTTATGAGCATTGAGACCACAGGGGATGGTCAGCCTCCCTTCTATATGTAGACTCATCTCCCTCAGTGATGAGCCCAATGAAGGTGGTTTCAGGAGCTTGACAGCGCTTGCAGCTGTTGGTGTACTGGGAGAAGAGCAGAGGGAAAGAACACAGCCTTGTAGGGAGCAGGTGCTGATGGTTAGGGGATAAGAGACATGTTCACCCAGCTTCACAAAGATCTGCTGCATCATGGTACTGCACCTGCTGTGGAAACTGGGGCTGTCTGGGAGATCTTTGGCCTGACACCTAATGGCTCTGCGACTGTGCCTGCAGCCCTCCCTCAGTCGGCAGGCACACCAGCAAATGTACAAACCCTCGGGAGGTTGCAAACCCAAAGTGAACAAAAATGCTTAGAAACTATTTTAATCCAAGCTTGTTCAGCATATAAGGTTAGGTTCAATTCATTAGCTGGACCATACTGAAAGCAAAGCTGTTGGACTCTTTCCACAAACAGCTTGTTAAACGTGGCCAGCCCAAATGCCCACAGTGTAGTTTTGTGCTGTAAAGAGCAACATTTGAGATTATTTTGGAAAGTGGGCACTGGGTTTGGTCTTTGGCTACACATCCTGTCCTCATCATTTTGAATGGGAACTTGGCTATGCCAGAGTTTTGAGCCATCACATGTGTCATTACCACTTGTTCTTTTATCATTATACTGTTTTCCATTTAAGTTAATTTGACCTGAGGAAATATGTCAAGTTTAAGGGATAACTAAGGGAAAATGAACATCAGTGTGGTCATTGAGCCAGTGAGAGTTTTGTTATGATTTTTCCAGAGCATAGCTGAGTTTGGTTCATTCAGTATCTTGTTTTCTTTTGCAGACTGAAAAAAGTTGCCTCAGAAACCACAGTAATCCTGGATCAGCTTATTATTGCTCAGAGACATCCTTTATACTCAGCCAGTGTCTCGTGTGCCAGAGTGTGGGAAGGGACATCTCCCCCCAGTGCCTGTCACACAGACTGATGTGATGCAGAATCTGTCTCTGTCCTTGTAACTTGCATGACTCACATGCTGAAATTAGCAAGTTCTCTTTAGTCAACTCTTATCTCCCAATTCTACCCTGCTGTATTTTTCCGGTTTTCATGTATTCATGATAGAAAGAATGTACTTAACATTCCTCCTCTTATGCAGTCAATTGAATTGAATTGATGTTTGGACAGAGGTCTGTTCTGCCCACAAAGTGACACACACACATTCAGGCATATACACAAAGGCTTTATGAGAGTGGCAGCATGATTGTTGATTTTTTTTTATGTGTAGTTTGCTTTAAGCTCTGCGACACACAGAGAAACTGGCATTGCTTTCAGTGTAAGTGAGTGTTTCTTCTCTCTGATGAATGGAAGCACAGAGTCAGTGAGATGTTAGGATGCCTTTTTTTAACCTAGTTAAATCATATTTTCAGCATTGCATATCACAAAATTAATAAGAGGACTGGATTGGTGATGAACATCCATGACTGTCTCAGTGAAGCGCTCGTATTTTTGTCTGTCATCAGCTGTGCTTTTTTCCCTCCTATGTCAGAAATC
>OMLM01013776.1:18405-28922 GCA_900302695.1 Helostoma temminkii | reverse complement strand
GGGGGGGTCAGATGGTGAAGATGATGATGATGGTGTAGTTGTATGTTGGTGCAGGAGTATGTAAAGGTGTGAGAGGGTAATCCGGATGACACCAGCAGTGTAGGCCATTAACATGAAAAACCATTACATTATTCTTACATGCATCTACTGCAGAACAAATCAGCAGAACTCAGTCATTGCTCTGTTCCTTATTTATGGGTGCCCCAATTACAAGTCTGCCGCCTGCTGCTGCTCAACATGCTGCATATGCATATTAAAATTAGGTTCATGTGAAATATGGAATGGTTACTCTGCACCATATGCCAACTGTTGGCTTAATTTTCATGTGTGCAGTGTTCTTTAATTGTACATGTTGTGGTGCCAAGGAAGACAGCTGTATGGAGATGAGAGTCATCGTGAATGGATGGACACAGGAAGGGATGAATGGAGTCCAGGAAGCTGTTGACTAAGGATGGTGAAAGCAGCACTTGGCACCGAGAATGTGGCAAGATGTGCGCGGTGATGCAAAGAGCCTTTCAGAATGACAACTCTGACAAATCTGCAAGTGAGTAATCATAGAGTGAAGGGACTCTGGAAGACACTAATGTATATTTTTGATATTTTATAGATAAAACTATGTATAAAACCTATTCTAAAGAATGTGTGAATTCATGACACAGATAGTGCCAAACATAAAGAAGAGATTAAACAGAGATATGAAAAATGGTAACACATGATCACAAGACTCCATAGTTCGTGTACCAAAGCTGGTCAGACACTGATTTTAAAGACCAAACTGTAGAATTAAGCCAGATTTCTGCTGTATTATCTGTAGTTCGTAGCTTTCAGCATGGGGAGTGTGGGAGTTGGAGGGGGGTTGAAATGCCTGTTGAACTGCCAAGCAATCAACAATCTGCCTTTTGGAAAATCTTGACTGTGTGAAATTTTGGCCGACTAAACATTTCCTCAACCCACTGTCCTCCATAGCTAGTGTGAAAACTGGTGAACTTCTTCTAATATTATGATTAGCACTATATTTTACATGTTGCAACTAACTGTGGTCTTGACTGGAAGGCTGGAAAAAGTAATAAAAGGCTAAGGAGGAGCTGGTGGAACCTTAAACCAGCGTGTGTTTATTTAGTATGTAGACAGCTTCATCCTTCCTTCCTATCTCGCTGCGTCGCTGAGGCCTACAGTTAAGGCATTGTCATGTGCTAATAAAGTTGCATACTAGGGGTGATAATCTGTAAACAGAAAACTTTGTTTGCTTTAATCTAAAACTACAACTTTGGCATTAACACTAGAAAATCTGTTATCTCACCCTCACTCCTTTCATCTCTAAATCTTTCCGTTTCCTCTGTACATCTAACTAGGAGTGCAGGCTTTATACTCAATCTCTATTTTACTTTCATTTTCTTGCCTTGCCTGCATTGCCTTTCTGTCTTTGATAAGAGCAGAGGATGTATCCACTTAAAGAGAAGAGGAGCCGTGGAGTTGCGAAAGAAATGTTTTAACTTCAGATTGCACTGGGATGTGCTTTGATCACATGCAGCCCACAGTCACACCTTCAATCAAAGCTGAAGAAAGTATGACTAGAAAAGTACAAGGACAAGGTGTCGTTGAGACCGAGTGATATTGTATCATTACATTTATGTGCTTTGTGCTTTCAGTGAAGTAGAGAGAAATACCAATTTATATTTTAGATCAGAGAAGCTGCCCGCAACATATGTGTGTGTATGTGGCAAAGTATAGGAGCAATGAGCCGCGAAAATGTAGGAGACAAAGTTGTTTAGTGCAGATGATGAATGCACAATAACACAATAACTTGAATTGTCTCTCTAAAACTAACACCTTAATATCTTCCCATGCACAAAAAAATGTGAGGGAGCTACATGCCTCCACTTTGAAGAAGTTGACACCATCAGCATCCAACTTGAAGTCCACTGTGTCAGTGAGGTTTTGTGGAGAAATGTAATTTCAGAATGTGCTGCAATCCAGCTTCATCTAATGTCTTTAATGACAGGAGAAAGGCATCTAAAGACCAACGCATGTCTTTCTCCTCATGCAGCATGAGTGTGTGCACACAATTGCAGGTTTCAGTCTCTTTAGTGAAGCTGCTCATACAGTGCTGTGAAAAAATATTTGTCACCATCCTGATTACATTTTTTTACATATTTGTGACACAGTTGAATCAAGACATCACTAGGGATGTCCCAGTACCGGTATGAGTATTGGGTCCAATACCGCCCTTGTGTACACTGAGTACCTCTTTACGAAAGAGCTTTAATCTCGTGTTGTGTGAGTGGGTAGGAGAAACTGGAGAAATGTCAGCAGTGTGGCGATATTTTCAGATAAGTGTTGATTTTTGGACCAGCAGTGTCTCTCCACTGTCTCTCATCAGTTAAACAGCACAGTGGATTAATGAGCTTTTCACTCTCGAGCAAATAATATTACAAGCAAAACTTTTTCAGAGCAACTACTCCCAACTAGAAGACATTGATTTATTAAAATGGGGTTGCAGTGTCACGCTTGTTTACCTGTCGATTTTTATGTTTTTGGATGTGAGCAATAGTCTCCTGTTGTGTATTTTCAAAAAGCAAACTGTAACAACAAAGCATCTGATTACAGTGTTTGAAGTTATTGCACTTTTCCTGTAATTGCAGTTTTTATGATAAAATGCTGCAACTGCAATATTATTAAGTACTCGTATCAGTACTCAGCATTGGCAGTTTGTGCCATTGCCATCCCTAGACATCACTTAAATAGAAGCTGTTAGTGAAGCATGCTAAAAGATCTCAAAAATCAACACGTTCTAAAGAAATTCTAAAGAAAGTCTAAAGATCAAAAGAAAGTCAAGAACAGATGAAAAACAGGGTAAGCTTTGGTACCACAGTGAACCATGGTGAAAGCCATTATCCACAAGTGGAGAAAGCTTGGAACAGTAGTGAACCTTCCCATAAGTGGGTGGCCTACCAAAATTACTCAAAGAGCATAACAACGACTCATCCAGGAGGTCAAAAAAGAACCCAGGACACCATCTAAAGAACTGCAGGCCTCACCTGCCTCACTTAAGGCCAATGTTCATGATTTAACAATAAAAAAGAGACTGGGCAAAAAAATGACATCCATGGGAGAGTTCCAAGGCGAAAGCAACTGCTGAACAAAAAGAACTAAGGCTCATCTCACATTTGCCAAATAATCTTGATCATCCCCAAGACTTTTCGGCAAATATTCTGTGGATTAATGAGACAAATCATTTGGAAGGTGTGCGTTACATCTGGCTTGAAAGGAACACAGCATTTCATAAAACGAACATCACATCAAACATGGTGGTAGTAGTGTGATGGTCTGGAGTTGCTTTGCAGCTTCAGGACAACTTGTCATAATGGATGGAACCATTAATTTTGTGCTCTACCAGAAAATCCTGAATGAAAATATCCGGCAGTTCAGTTCAGTATCAGTTCGTGACCTTCAGCTCAAGCGTACTTGGGTTATGCAGCAGGAAAATGATCCCAAACACACCAGCAAGTCCACCTCTGAAAGTCTAAAAAAACAAACAAACAAAAAGAATTTTGAAGTGTCCTAGTCAAAGTCCGGACTTAAATTCTAGATGCTGTGGCGTGACCATAAACAGGCCGTTCATGCTTGAACATGAGCACAACCACTTATAAGGTTAAGTGGCAATTACTTTTTCACATAGGGCCAGGCAGGTTTGGAGCTTTTTTCATAATCTTTGTGTAATATTAAAATTCTTGAATAATCTGAATAATTTAAGTGTGAAAATTATGCCAAAAAAACAGGGACCTGGCCAATACTTTTTCAGAGCACTGTACATAAAGACTTTCAGACAGATGTGATTAATGTACCAGGAGACATCCGCTGTACCAATTAATCAACAAGGAAAGGATTGATAAGTGGTTTTAATCACAGCAGGAAGGAGACTGAGATGCACTGACATCTAGTGTATGTGTGCGTGGTAGCAGACACACACTGACACAGTTCATTAGCTTATGATGAAAGACCCTGCTGTGGTAGCTCTTACTAGTTCACACAGTATGTACATGTGGACGGGTAGCATTGTTTACAAAAGCATCACCATAATATGCTTGAGGGGTGTGTGTGTATTTGTGCGTGTATTTGTGTGTGCATACGTGTGTACTCACAAGAAGAGATGGGGCTGGTGAAGCTTGCCATCTTCACTACAGTATGAATATTTATGCAATTGAAATATCAGTGTCTGCCAGAGAATGCAAGCTCCAGATTGCAGGAATACAAATAAGAACACTTGCCAAGTGTGAGTGTATGTGGGCACAGAGGGAGATTATGTGCCCTGGAGTGCATGAGCAACGGGGAGGGTTTAAGATTGAGATAGATAGGTAGGTGTGTGTGGTGTGTGTGTGGTGTGTGTTAACGAGACAAAGGCGTAGCTGACATTTACTTAGCTCTTCTACTCTAGGCTTTTTGTGCCCCACATTCAAAAGACAGAGATGAACATTCACTTGCTTGTTGAAACTTTAGCCTGCACAACTCTATCGCTACATTATATCCTGCTGTTTGTTCTAACTAAATAAGCTCAATGTGTGACTTTACAGTAAAAAAAGCCCCTGTGAAACCCCACTTAGGTGCTAAATATCAACCAGCTGTTCAGTTAAGTGACCAGACGGAACATGCTGCACTGATAATCTCAATGCCATTAGAGAAAAATTTGTGATACGAAGGAGAAATTTCCATTTTTAAAGGCAATCTTACTCCTAACATGTCCATACACTGAAAGAAGAGACTGAGTGCTGTGAATCATTCTAAAAGCCCTTTTTAAAGAACCTTGCTGGCTTATTGGTGAGACGGTCGCCCCCCCTTTAAGACGCCTTTGCCTATTTGTGCTGCACTTTAAAACGCTGCTCTCCTTGCTCCGCCCGGTATTGGTGGCCTGACATTTGATGTGATGTTGAACATGTATATCTGATGTTCATTGCCCTCAAAACATTACTAGTGGATGAACTATGATGTACTCCTACTGGTTTTGCACATTTAAGACATGATTTGAATTCAAACACTGTTTATGTGCATCGAGTACAACATGAGCATAAAGAATTAGATTAATTTTGCTGCAGCAACGTGTGGGTGATGAAAAGCTGGAGGAGAAACACTATTCGAATCCCTATGACCTGCAGTTCTAGAGTAGGAAGGAATTAATGGATGAAGTTAGAGTTGGAGTGACTGTGTCCTGTTAATCACAATAATACTCTTTCACACAGGCGGTGGGTCAAACTCACCTCACCTATGACGCACCTCTGACACTACCACTTGGGGCGGCTTAAAGGAGGGTCTGCACAAACCCCCCACATCGCACTGGTACCTTTGACTCACCACAGTGAGGTGATGTATTGGTGCAGTGAAGCTGCCTTGAAGTGGCAGTGTGAAGAGGACTTAAGACAGCGAGAGATCATTCTGTGTGGGGAAAAATGACTTCTGAAATGTGATTCTAGCAGTCAATTTGCAGTTAGTGTCTAAAAAATTATTTGGATTACTGCATCATAAAGCCAGCACAGCCCTAAAAACTAGCTAATGATTTCAAAAGATTTTCAGATTTCAAATCTTTGGAAGCAGCACTCACCTGAAGAATGAGTAGCATGTGAATATAACTGTAGGTAAAGCTCTAGTTGCTGTACATCTTTCCTGGCATGTGTCATCAATCGCAGCACCGACCAACCTACACTGGAAACATCTAGGTCTGATAGCCTCTCTCTCAACTGACGGCAATAATTCTTCAGGACACACACAGCAAGCTTTAAGTTTATAGTCTTTGTCTATGAAATGTATTCGGCAGTCGCCTTCAAAATTTCTCAGAGTTGTTTTGATCTAGTTGGCATCACGGTAAAGCCTGCTGGATGATACCTGGCCTAGCTGAAGCACTTTTAATCATCAAGTTGTACATCTCACCTGGTAGTGCTTTTAAATACTGGGAGAGATTAGTGATGTTGTATGACCCAGGACTTTTGAGCAGTTAGGATCCCATATCAGGCCAGAATAGGACATTTCTGTTCCAAAACCATTCCATCAACTGGTCTCCTGAGTTCCCAGACCTCTACAGACTGCTGTTAAAGAGGAGGAGAGCTACACTCTAAACATAGCCCGTGTCAACCTTTGAAACATATTGCCATCAATTTTCAAATTACCTTACTTTTTCTAAAAATGGCACAATTTCTCAGTTTAAACATTTCTATTTTTCTGTGTACTATTGTGAATTGTATGTAAATTTTACATAGCATCCCAACTTTTTAGCAATTAAGGTTATAGAACCAAAGCAAAACTTTTGCCTTATTGTTTATTTAAACACATTTTAATTTCGAAAATCATTCTGTTAAATTGTTATTTTATATTAATTCGATTTTTGATTATTGTTCAACCCAAAAAAAACACATCTATTCAGATTAATTTATGTAATCTGAAATAGTGTTATTTATTTAGACAGTCGTTCATTCAGAAATAAGAAATGTGAGCAATAAGTGTGGTGCTGGTAAAGTTATTTTTTGAGAACATATAGTACAATAATAATATTGACTTAGCGCCCAGTCAAGGGCACTTGGGCATCTCAGCTCGAGAGAACTTGTTTTTCCAAAGGTCTCTGCAAATACAGTTTCAACAAAGTGGCTCTCTGCAAACATTAAAAGACTGAGGGGAAAAGTCAATAACGGCAGAAAAAGTAACAACTGGAAAACACATATACAGCATTTTAAACTGGACATCTGAAGAATATTGCTGCTGATTAGTATAACATAAATAAATCCCCCTGGTTTGCATTCTCCGGGAAATGAAGACAAGTAAATGTCAGCACTATACATACACACGCATGGTGCAGGGGTGTGTGTATATAAATAGATAATGGGTAGGTGTTGGGGTCTAAAGGACAAGTGAAATTCTAATAGATGCCAAAGGACAAGCCTACAGAGAGACCAAGCATCTATATTTGACTTCTCCTCTCCTCACATCTCCTCTCCTTTCCTCACATCTCAGAAGTGCTTAGCCAACCCCTGTGGGTACCCCTCTGAAAGGCTCATCATTAAATCCTTTACATCTGCTAATTTAACAAAATTGCAAATGCTCAATACTTTATAATAGTTCCTAGCCATAATTCTGTATGATCACGTTCAAACAAAATCATTTCTGATTAATCTATTTTTCCTGATAAACATTTTATATACATTTTTTATGAATCTTATCATGATTATGATGATGATGATGATGATTACAATTATTATTGTTATTATTTAAGACAAGCATGGCGTCTGAGGTTGTGTCCAGCTTTCCTTATTAACTGTAAATTGTCCATATTAGTGGCTACAGAAATGTATACATTTCAAGTGAGCTGAAAATATTTTGCAAGGTGAACAAAGCATTGTATAAGCTGTAACGTGACTCGATTTTAGTTGAATACTGACTTAAACAATTAATTGATTCACTGATCAATAAACACATTTCCTATAATACAGTGAAGAATGTTCTGTTGTATTAATGATTGACCTATCATTCTTGGCACAATGTATAAAATCTTGGCTTGCACTAAGCAATCAATGATGCATTTTGCCTACCAGTAAGACAAAGTCTCGTCCAAGTTGTGGAAATGTTGACCCTGCAATTTGGTGACATTGCTCTGTTTGTTTCTACAGTCGCCACCTGCTTCTTGTTTGCTCTGAATGTAGTCATACCTTGTAGTTTAGTTTTATAGAGACTTGGAGAAGGTGACTCTTAGGAAGTCATCTGCTCAGTTATGTAGCGGGAATGTGTAATATTTAACGTTTAAATTAATTGCAGCACTAGTAAAAACATGCGATAATGCTCTGTTGTTGGAAATTTCAGGCTTACTAGAGGTGAAGGATGAGAGAGTATCCACAGCATTGTCAGTGCTGAGAACAGGAAAACACTGTCCTCCACAGCAACAAAATACTCTACAATTCATGGCTGAAGTTTTGCTTTGCAGGAAATCTCTTTGATTCATTTAGAGAGAGCTCCAGAAATACCCATCCAAAGGGACACTTTGAAAATAGTTTCTTTGTTGTCTGTATTCTGTATTTTCATTCTTTCTCTCATGTTGTCTTCCCATTGCCGTCATTTTCTCACCTGAGTGAAAATCTAAAATGGTTTTGCAGCTTTACCTCTCCACCTCTGCATTTCATTTTTTACTTCCATCACTCTCCTTCCAATCGCTGTGGTGTTTATGACCCATGCTGATTTATGCCAGCAGGAGTTATTCTAATTGCCACCCCTCCCCTTTGTCAGACAGGCATGTGATATGTGGAGCACCCAGGCCAAATGTAATAACAGTTTGTGTCTCTCTTCCTGTGGCACACATACACACTAATACTGGCACATGCAGACACATGCGCACACAACACAAGTCTTTGCATCTGAAATACTGCTGCTTAGCACTCAGATCTATCTCGATTGTTACTTAAGAAATTATAAGGCTTCAGTGCTTAATCATCAGCTTTACCTCTCATGGATGCCACATTTACACTGTTGTGCCTGTGTGTGTTAAACAGAAGCAAGCAAAATGGAAGTCTGAATATTATTTATTGCCATTCGCAAGATGTGTGAGCATCAACACCTCTACACATTTCCCTTGATCTTTTTTCTCTGTACAAACGGCAGCCGTTTTCTTGCTGAACATAGAATTAAAAAAAGGTTGTTGCACACAATTACTGGCTGTTTGTAAACTCAGATCTGCATTTGCATATGTACCTTTTATAGTATAACAATTAAAGTAAAGACATGGGGAAAAAAGGTCATGTTAAACTGTGACTCCGAAAGTTTCCTGAAGATGCAAATGTTACTCTATGGTTGGATGGACACTTTATTGTCTTATGAATAGCTAATGTTAACAATAATAAAAATCATTTTTATTGTTAGCCTTTGACAAAACTTAAAAAGCTTTCTATATTGGTAGCTTTTTAGATAAAAGTTCGATGTTTTTATGGCTTTCCAAACGCCATACAAACATTGGGATCCATTATTAGCCAGGCTGTGAAATAAGCAATTCAAATTCATGCACACTTGAACACTTATATGAATCATGTTCTGGCATCAGAGCCTTGGGATTGATGCTGAGCCTCCTTTCTATAAACTAAACAGGAGTCTATTATTAAGTCTGTGTCCAGACACTGATGGGGTGATCTTATTACAGATTTAGGCTATAGGAAGCTATGGATCAACCAGACAACCTTCTTCTAATAGACTGTTTAGGTTTAATATGAGCTTTCACCTCCTCTAATGGACCCAGCTGTCACAGGAAGGACACATGGTGAGATCTTACTCCTAACTTATGTGTGTTGTGAGTGGCAAGACTGATGTCTTTGAGTCTGTTCACTGCCTAAATGTGAATCACCTCCATAATAGTTCCCCTGACTTTATGAGTAGATAAAGAGGGACAGGATCTGTGTCTGTTTATGTGACTGAGCATGAGTGTACCTGTCTTTATGTGTGTAAGTGATAGATTTGGTGTTGCTAGACGGTCACCTTTGCTGTAAAATCTGCTTTGTTGGCAATGAATGACCCAACAACCTACAGTCTGTTGTCCTCCAGGGCAGGTTTTTGTGTATTGCCGCAATTGGAGGGGAATTGGAATAAGACGCCTGCTAAGGTGGGACAGTTGTTTAGCCAATTGGAGGCTTCCACAGTTGTAGCCATGGTTACCAGAAGTTCATATCATACCAGTCTCCTGGTATGATACCTCTCATTCTTTCACAGTCAGAGAGAGAGAGAGAAAAGAGTTTGGGCTGACCCTGTTTAGCCAAGAGGCTGTATTTCATGTCGACTCTCTCTCTGTTTCTCTTTATCTAAAGGCTGAAGGCACTGAAGCATCTCCTGCCACTTCTTCTCTTCTTCTATTCAATGCTCCAGTTCGGATCCACTTTTATACTGTAGCTGTGCGTTTTGCTTCTGAACTCTTCCTTGACTTTACACAAGTCATTTCTGTCCTCTTTACACTGTCAGCCATGCAGCACAGTGTTGGCTGTCATATATACCCTGAGACATGACTGGTATTTGGAAAGTGGTTTGTTGTTTAAAGTTTATTGAGCTGATGTAGTGATGCATTATATTTGCAGCTTGTGACTTTGTTGGCAGCTGAATGATATTTGAAGTTCATGGTAGTAGTGCCTCTGCCACCACCCTGCCTCAGCCCTTTGTTTCTGTGCCCATCTGCTTGTTGTGGTTTCGAGTGAGATTTAATTGCTGGTTAAGTGAAATAGTTATAGGAAGCCTGGGTAAAATCTATGTGTTTGGTGCAGAGGAGTGTTTTCAGGGCCACATAAATATTTCCAAATATGGCTCCAGGCTCACACTGCACAGGAAGCAAGTTATTGGGTTGTAATACTCAGTTTTGTTTTCATTTCATTAATAATTTTTTTGACAAAAAAGTGAAACAGAGCAGCAAATTGCTTTCCATTGTTTAATTTCCATCATAAAACTGAAAACCAAAGGCCTTCTTGTTTTCTTGAGCTTACATTAACACTTTCACCATATTTCTTGTCAGTCTTTCT